>NDFZ01004627.1:99109-118969 GCA_002192655.3 Mamestra configurata | reverse complement strand
GGACGCCACGCCACAGACGTGAGTACCGGGCGAGTCGGGGCGGGGCACAGCGCTGGGCGGGGCACAGCGCTCGGCGCGGGCGCAACTGACACAGTATGTTACAGGCGCGGGCTGGCGCGGCTGTGCTGGGCGCGCGCGGCAGAGCGACGGCCGAGCGCGGCGGAGGTGGCGGCGTACCTGGCGGCGTGGCCGCGCGCGCTGTGCCCGGCGCTGCTGAGCCAGCGCGACGAGCCGGCCGACGCTGACAGCGGCTTCGGGGAGTCGCCTTCAACAGAGCTGCTGCCGCCCGACTCTCCTGTGCACTCCCTATATCAGCTCGACGATCTCGCCGCAACTCACTGATCTGGACGGGTATATTGAGTTTAGAATTTTGTTAACTAAAATTTGCGAAAATACACTTAGTCGCAAGTGTATTTTCGCAAAATATTGCAAACACCGTGACTCTAATAAATCTCACGAGATTACAATTCTTCATTATTTAGTACATTTTACTATAGCTAACGCATAAAAATTCGTTTGCTATAAAATAGCGCCTAATCAGTAAGTAGTCGTGTAATCTACACATTTTTTTACAATAAATACTTTTATCCGATTTTCTGTGATACTATCATCGTGCAGATAATTTAAGAAATATGAAAGTTTAATTAGCCTTGGGTAATTTTCGAATAGGCACGTTGTAGGAGATTGTAAAACCAATGTTAAGCGTAAGAAAACGTTGCGCGCCAATAAGTAGGGTCAAGCGGGAACAATATGGGAAGAAGCAGGGATTTTGCCCATAAAAAGATATTATTCTATTTATCCCGCACATCAGCAATTGAAAAAATTAAATGAGTAGTTATTTAACAGTCTGGTGGTTGGTTAATTACTACAGCAGTAAAACATGAACAGTTATAAAAAGAAAAGTTAGCGGTTATTTCATCCTACAATAGCCTACAACATCATTTACATCAATAGATTACTTGACAAAAAAAAATGTGTTTATTATCTTAAACCAATACTTACAATTAAGTTGCCGGGAAGTAATCCGAAGATACTTGTGATGGAATAAACCTCGCCCTTCCTCGATTAATTAACAATCGTTTCGTTGTGCTAATTAGGTATAAGTTACACATTTTTTTTATAAAACCAATAAAAAGAAAAATGAAAATCGTGTTTATGGCAGTGTGTGAAACTAGAGTGTGTTCTGTATAAATGTGTGTTTATGAGTGTGTGAATGTATATGTTGTGTGTATGTGTGAGGGTGAGGGTGTGTGTGTGTGTGTAAAGTAACCACCATGACAAATGATCAAGGCTTTGTGCGCATTCTAAGCGAACTCAGCAACAGCTTCCAGTCCACCAAGACTAGATCGCGACGACAAAAGAACGGGGCAGTGTGTTGGCGCCAACGCTCTTTAATATCTACACGAATGACCAGCCTTTCACCCAACACACGACCCAAGCAGTGACATTCATCGACGTGGAGTCTAAACTTACAATGGAACTCGATTAACTGGGAGATTATTGTGACCACCGTGCGCTTTCCATCTCCGCAATAACGTTTAAGTCACACTGTTACAATACAAAGCTGAAGGTCGGAACCCGGAATAACTTGCTCCGTCGTCTAATTTCCACCAACTGGGGAGTGGCACCCGATGTTCTCCGCACAACTGGCATGTCACTGTGTTTTTCTGCTACCAATTTTGCTTGCCCAGTGTGACATCGAACCGCCCTTCTTCCGGAAAGTAGACGTTGTCCTAAATTAAACGTGTCGGATAATATCCGGCTGATTATAATCGACTCCTCTAAACAAACTACCCGATTGCCCTACGAAGGGATGTCGTATGCGAGCAGCAAAAAAGGACCAGGAAACCGATTCCCGTCATCACCTGTACGGCCACATGTAAGCCCCGGGAAGACTAAAAAGTTGCAAGAACTTCCTTCGATCTACACAGGCAATCCCGGATATGTCACCTAAAGTGAGAACTAAAGAATGAGAAATATCCACCACCTCAAGACTTTATAAAACCCAGAGAGCAGTTGCCCCCAGGTCGTGAATTGCAATGGCCTATTTGGAAAGCGACGAATCGTTTGCGCACCCAGGTAGGCCGCTGCAAGCACAACTGGCGAAACGAGGCTTTATAGATCCGTCGGATACCGAATGTGAGTGAGGTGCCCCTGTTCAGGACATGAGCCACATGTTAGAGTGCCCCAATTGCCCATTCACCTATACTATAGAGGATTCAATGAATACCACCAATGCTGCAATTAAAGTAGCCACCTACTGGGCCTAAACAATATAAAGAGTCAACCATCGACTCTTAAAGACGAAGAACTGACGAAGAACCTGTTAATAAACATGCATTTGGTAATTTTTAACTTACCAATTCTACAATATACAGCCGTCGCTTTAAATCAGTGACATAAAAACTTCTACCCCATAGTATTTTGGTTTAATTTTAAGTGATATGCACAATTTATATCATAAAATTTAAAGCTCATCTGTATTTAAAGCTAAAAAAAAATGTCTTAGATCGGTATTTAAATTACAAATGACTGATAGCTGCAAGCCGTTTTTCATAAGGCACAACATCTTGACTTTACCATCAATTTATATTTTGGAAATAGCGATATTTGTTTTATCAAATCCTAAGCTATTTCCCCGCATGGCAGACCGGTTCTCTATAAATAGACGTATTAACAGTCAACTTTGTCAACATAGGTCTCAAAGTCAAAGTCAAAGTCAAAGTCAATTCATTTATTTCAACTAGACCATTAAAAGGCACTTTTGAACGTCAAATTTACAGTTTAAAATTAAAATATAAGTGACTCTAGTTGTCCATTCGCAAAAAGTAGATTCTTATGGAGAAGAACGGACAAGAAACTCCATAGTTACTCTTTTTAAATATAAGTTTTACAATATTTTGTATACATAGGTACATTGATCAATTGATTATATTATGTGAGCACAATGCATCCAACATTACACTAATATACAGCACACACTTATATACTATAGGTACAACAAAGCAATACCAGCAGAGATAAAATTAAGTTTGCTAGTAAGGGACATGGTACTCACATATTTACAATATAATTAAAAACAATGGATCAGTGTGTGAGTTAAATTACATATTAAAAACCTGAAAGTACACCAGTAAATAAAACAAGTTTGACTTTTTCTACTATACCCTCGATTGTCCTATGGAGCAGGACCAGCATGTTTCCAAGCATTCTTATCTTTAATATAATCATCTAGTTTGTAATATGCTTGTTTACAAAGTGTGGTTTTAATGTAAGTTTTAAATTTTCTTTCATTTAGTTCTAATATGTCACAAGGTATTTTGTTGTAACATTTAACACAGTACCCCATGAAAGATGTTCGTACTTTGGCTAATCTATAAAATGTTTGATCTAAATTATTTTTATTTCTAGTATTAAAATGATGTCTATCACTAATTTTGTTCTCGGAGTGCATTTATGCGCAGGAGTGTTTTTATATGGCTCCCATCATTTTCAATAAGCTTCCCAATGACTGGAAAGAGCTAAACATAGAAGCATTTAAAAGGAAATTAATATCTTTTTTAGCTAGTAAAGCATATTATGATGTGAATGAATTTTTAAGGGAATCTTTTTAAATTGACATGTCACTCTTTGATATATTCATTTAATCTCGAATGTTTGTGATTTGATAATGATGTTTGCATCTAATATTTTTTTTTGGACCTACACATTGACATTATTGTATTATGTTTTAATTTTTTATGTAATTGAATATTTGAAATTTTTTGATGTAACTCCCATCTATTTTGTATGAATTCATTAAGTGATCAATTTAATTTAATTTGTTTGCCTATGTCAGCATTGTCAAGTTTAATGAATGTTGTTTATTTTACTGTAAATTCAAACTTAAGCCTATTAATATTTGCACACCATGACAATATAGTAAACATGTTAGCACAACTCCATCTACCTATAACACCTTGCATGCATTTAATTTGTTTTCTTATAATTGTATGTACACACATGTTTGAGCAAATAAAGTTATCTGAATCTGAAAAAATATGAATATGGATTCAATTCAAATAAATATAATGTGCGACACGAGTTCCCTATAGTAAAGTTTTACGTTACATTACTATACGCCAAAAACATTCGTGCTAGGCCCTCTGGTCGGATCTAAAGACCCACCCAAACGACTTTTTAACATCACAAAAAGGGAGAGCGGGGCTGGACGTTCCGGCCCCTACACCGTACGTTGACACGATTCGTTCTGATGGTCAATGATCTCCCTGAAGTTGTAAAAGAGGCGAAGTGTTCGCTATTGGCAGACGACCTCAAGTTGTTCCTGTCAGTAGCAAATACTTTGGAGTGTGAACGGCTTCAACGGAATATTGATAGGCTAGTGCAGTGGAGTGTAGATAATAAGTTAGGTGTTAACGTATCCAAGTGCTGTATAGTAAGCTACCCTAGCGCGAGGGAACCTCTGATGCATTAATATTAGATGGAAGCGGTTATTTCACGAGTCACGCATGTGCGGGACCTGGGGTGGGGATAGTTCCGGAATTGACGTTTCGTGGGCATATCTTAGAAATAGTCGGCAAGTCCTTCCTTCCTTGGGTTTTGTTATGTAGGTTATGGGAGGCGAGTGAAACAACGGGCTGCAAATTGGTTGTAGGCCATTGATAAATCTAGCTTTGAGAACTGCTGACCCCCATGTAATTTGGAAAACAATTCATGGATGGTGGGCAAGGGATATTGTTCTATAACTAATAACTTATTAATTGTTACGGAATAGTCCGCACATAGCCTAACAGAACCATTACGCTTAAGTACGGGCACAATTGGTGACGCATAGTCCGAGTGTTGAACTGGTTTTATTATACCTAAGCTCTGTAGTCTTTCTATCTCCTTATCTACTTTATCGCGTAGTGCAAATGCGACTGGGCGCGCTTTAAAGAAAACTGGTTTCGCATCACTTTTTAATCTTAGTTTAATTTGATAATTTTTAAAAGTGCCTAATCTATCCGAAAATACTTCTGGGAAACGAGACTGCAATTGTTCGCCTACACTTTGGCTACCGTTAAAAAAGTTGACCGAAGTTAGTTTCAACTTAAATTTTGATATAAAATCTCTGCCGAGCAGCGGTGGGCCGCCGCTTCGTATTACATAAACATCGAGTGTGTGTGTGCGCTGCATGTATGTTACGGGCAGTCGCACATACCCTACACACTCCATTATGTTTCCGGTGTAACTATAAAATCTTTTCCGAGATGATAGCAAGGGCATGTTGACAAATAAAGTTTTATAAGTACCTTCTGATATTACCGAAACAGCGGAACCACTATCAATTTGAAATTGAATACTTTTATCATTAATTGTAACCGTTTCTGTCATAGGTTCCCCTTGAGCTGAACATATGTTAAAAAGCGTTTTACCATCGTCGTCCTCGCTCACATCCCCTGTGGACACGTAATTTACTTTGTTATTACACATCCTACGCAGATGACCTACACTTTTGACATTTGTACTTCGCGAATCGACATTCCGACGACTTGTGATTGCGACGACCGCACACCGAACACTTATTACTCGTAGCACTGAGAGATTTAGCACTATTTTGTCCTTTTCCGATCTTGAACACCTGAACCTGGTCAACTGGGGCAGTCGGCGCGGCGGCGGCGGCGCCTGCATGCGCGCACCGTACGCTCTCTGCGACCTCCACTGCCTTTTCCAAGGTCAAACTCTCCAAGTCTTGGGCAAACAACTTCTCTCGTTCTGGACCCGCTACCATTCCCATTAAGAAACGATCTCTTAATGGTTCTTCTACATTGCTGAACTCACAATGTGCGGTGAGTCCTCGCAGCCTTGCGGCCCATTGCGTGTGTGACTCGCCTGGTTGCTGCGAAGCCGAGTAGAACTTATGTCGCTCGCTGAACCCGCACCGTTTCGGGGTGAAGTGATCATCCAATAACTTGATGAGTCCTTCATACGGCACCAACTGTACGTCTTTCGGCAACGCCAAATCCACTGCCAGTTTGTAGGTACCGTCATGGAGTGCGCTGAGCAGAATCGCTCGCCTTCTTGTACCTGTCGCGTCACTTTTGGCGTCGATTTCATTAGCGACGAACCACTGCGTGATTCGACCTTTGTATGTTTTCCATTCGTGCACATTGTGATCGAAAGTGGACAGTATTCCAAACGACGCCATTTTTGGGTATTCTCGTCGCCACTGTTATGTAGGTTATGGGAGGCGAGTGAAACAACGGGCTGCTGTTAGCACCACAGAGTATAGTAACTAAAAAGGGTTAGCACACTGGTTTAATACAACAAACCGGGTGGCCGGGCGCGCGCACACACACTTGAACATGCGCGCACACATACCTAACAGGTTTATTCTCAGACAGTGCAAGGATTTTTAGAATAACGGCAGTGGTTAAAATCATGTACAATGTGCTGGTACGGAGCCGCCTCGAAACGAGTTATCGTTTGGAGCCCCCATGAGGCTAAGTACAGTCTCATGGTGGAAATAATTCTGAACAAATTCACTGGGTTTTTGTATTTTAAGCAGTACGGCGTCTATCCGTTCTTCCCGCTCATGTACCCGAGTCTCTTTGTAATAGGGATGTTAGGGTACAGTAGGCTGGCGGTGCGGAGGGACCTCGCTCTGTGTAGCTTCCGTCTTTCGAGAGCTGCACGGCTGGCTGCACCATCCCGAACTGCTGGCAGAGCTGGGGCCGCGCGCGCCGCCCGGCTGCGGAGGCGCGCCCCACGCCTACGCTACTGGAGCCATCCTCTAGGACAAACCTGAACAAGATTTCTCCCTTGTCACGCGCCATAAGTTTGTTGAATATTATTTCCAATGACGTAGATATGTTGCTGCAGCCTGATGACGTTCACAGAAATAGCACTGAGGTGCATTGAAAGTGTTTAGAGACGAATTTATTGTTATTTTTGACAGTTAATATAATAATGTGAGAAAGATGTATGTAAGTATACCGTTGTAGTTGTAACATCGCATTGGCACAGTATAGCTGTTAAGGTGTTACTTACGAATTTGAATAAATAAATAAAACTAAAAAAAAAAAGATTTTTAAATAACATGATGTTTAATTATGAAAATGAAGAAGGGTTTCATTTGCAACATGTACAAATATTGAAAGGATGTGTATCGGTTTTTGTAACATTATAGAGACTTCATAATGCATCAATTGTTTTTTTTTCCGGAAGCAAATTTTGGAGGGGAACATTTAGCCCCGCTTGGGGTTGCGTTANTTTTGGCTACCGTTAAAAAAGTTGACCGAAGTTAGTTTCAACTTAAATTTTGATATAAAATCTCTGCCGAGCAGCGGTGGGCCGCCGCTTCGTATTACATAAACATCGAGTGTGTGTGTGCGCTACATGTATGTTACGGGCAGTCGCACATACCCTACACACTCCATTATGTTTCCGGTGTAACTATAAAATCTTTTCCGAGATGATAGCAAGGGCATGTTGACAAATAAAGTTTTATAAGTACCTTCTAATATTACCGAAACAGCGGAACCACTATCAATTTGAAATTGAATACTTTTATCATTAATTGTAACCGTTTCTGTCATAGGTTCCCCTTGAGCTGAACATATGTTTAAAAGCGTTTTACCATCGTCGTCCTCGCTCACATCCCCTGTGGACACGTAATTTACTTTGTTATTACACATCCTACGCAGATGACCTACACTTTTGACATTTGTACTTCGCGAATCGACATTCCGACGACTTGTGATTGCGACGACCGCACACCGAACACTTATTACTCGTAGCACTGAGAGATTTAGCACTATTTTGTCCTTTTCCGATCTTGAACACCTGAACCTGGTCAACTGGGGCAGTCGGCGCGGCGGCGGCGGCGCCTGCATGCGCGCACCGTACGCTCTCTGCGACCTCCACTGCCTTTTCCAAGGTCAAACTCTCCAAGTCTTGGGCAAACAACTTCTCTCGTTCTGGACCCGCTACCATTCCCATTAAGAAACGATCTCTTAATGGTTCTTCTACATTGCTGAACTCACAATGTGCGGTGAGTCCTCGCAGCCTTGCGGCCCATTGCGTGTGTGACTCGCCTGGTTGCTGCGAAGCCGAGTAGAACTTATGTCGCTCGCTGAACCCGCACCGTTTCGGGGTGAAGTGATCATCCAATAACTTGATGAGTCCTTCATACGGCACCAACTGTACGTCTTTCGGCAACGCCAAATCCACTGCCAGTTTGTAGGTACCGTCATGGAGTGCGCTGAGCAGAATCGCTCGCCTTCTTGTACCTGTCGCGTCACTTTTGGCGTCGATTTCATTAGCGACGAACCACTGCGTGATTCGACCTTTGTATGTTTTCCATTCGTGCACATTGTGATCGAAAGTGGACAGTATTCCAAACGACGCCATTTTTGGGTATTCTCGTCGCCACTGTTATGTAGGTTATGGGAGGCGAGTGAAACAACGGGCTGCTGTTAGCACCACAGAGTATAGTAACTAAAAAGGGTTAGCACACTGGTTTAATACAACAAACCGGGTGGCCGGGCGCGCGCACACACACTTGAACATGCGCGCACACATACCTAACAGGTTTATTCTCAGACAGTGCAAGGATTTTTAGAATAACGGCAGTGGTTAAAATCATGTACAATGTGCTGGTACGGAGCCGCCTCGAAACGAGTTATCGTTTGGAGCCCCCATGAGGCTAAGTACAGTCTCATGGTGGAAATAATTCTGAACAAATTCACTGGGTTTTTGTATTTTAAGCAGTACGGCGTCTATCCGTTCTTCCCGCTCATGTACCCGAGTCTCTTTGTAATAGGGATGTTAGGGTACAGTAGGCTGGCGGTGCGGAGGGACCTCGCTCTGTGTAGCTTCCGTCTTTCGAGAGCTGCACGGCTGGCTGCACCATCCCGAACTGCTGGCAGAGCTGGGGCCGCGCGCGCCGCCCGGCTGCGGAGGCGCGCCCCACGCCTACGCTACTGGAGCCATCCTCTAGGACAAACCTGAACAAGATTTCTCCCTTGTCACGCGCCATAAGTTTGTTGAATATTATTTCCAATGACGTAGATATGTTGCTGCAGCCTGATGACGTTCACAGAAATAGCACTGAGGTGCATTGAAAGTGTTTAGAGACGAATTTATTGTTATTTTTGACAGTTAATATAATAATGTGAGAAAGATGTATGTAAGTATACCGTTGTAGTTGTAACATCGCATTGGCACAGTATAGCTGTTAAGGTGTTACTTACGAATTTGAATAAATAAATAAAACTAAAAAAAAAAAGATTTTTAAATAACATGATGTTTAATTATGAAAATGAAGAAGGGTTTCATTTGCAACATGTACAAATATTGAAAGGATGTGTATCGGTTTTTGTAACATTATAGAGACTTCATAATGCATCAATTGTTTTTTTTTCCGGAAGCAAATTTTGGAGGGGAACATTTAGCCCCGCTTGGGGTTGCGTTATTTCACGTTTGAGGCAAATTGTACCGCTTATATTAATTACTGTCTGCACTTACAGTACGAACCAACACGTACAGAGAGTCATAATCTAAAAATTTAAAAGTTACACATACAAAAAATAACAAAAAAATTCAGAATAACAAATTATTTACCAATAATAAAAACAAATAATTAATTGCTGGAAATATTAATCAAATAATAAAAATAGTAATAATCTAATACTAAAAATATTCAAATAATAATAATATGTCAATCATATGTCTGCCAGAATGTCTGTTTAAACATGACGCGACCGGCCATGTTGTCAACGGCGACCGTGCTCCATCAACCAACCAACGCTTCGCTACCGACCTCTGTCAGTCTTGTTCGGTAGTAAATCGATAGATGGCGCTAGTACATGCGCCGTCAAATATATTAACACGTCGGAGTGGAATATGTCCACATCCGGATGCTGAGCAGTCTATTGAGCAAAGACACCGTCTGATTTGTTGCCGCGTATTGAGCGGTACGAGTTCGGACTCTGGGAGCCGCTAGCAGAGGGCGCGACCGTAGTCGCGTGTATTGAGCTGGCGCGGATAGGCCACAGCGTGACAATGCCGCAGGGTTGTCAATTTTGCCGTTAAGCAGCGGAAAGTAATGCAAAAGGAGTGCACATTTACGTCTCAGCTCGAGGGTATCAATACTCACCATTCCTGATAGAAACAGAGAGGGATTCAAGTAGGGATAATACCCATTTTTTTTTTGTACAGGTACCTGCAGAACTTACGCTGTACTCGCTCCAATAGAAGTTTGTACTTTCCCTCGTGTGGATCCCATAAAATTGAATTAAATTCGAGCTTGCTGCGGACAAATGCAAAATATAGGGCAAGAATTGCGTGTTTGCAGGTAAACCGAGCCGACTGCCTCAGGACGAACCCGAGGGATTGGTGTGCCCGCTTACACAGATCAGTAATGTGGTCATTGAAGGTCAGCTCACTATTCAACATCACACCGAGATCGCGGATCATTGTAACGCGTTCGAGCGGGGTGCCCGATACGCTATACGCATAAACATGCGGCGAGCGATTGCGAGAGAATGTTATGGTCTTATACTTAGAATTATAAAATTCTAAGCGGTTACGGTGGCTACAGGCCACCACATTGTCGATATCCAGCTGGAGAGCATCACAGTTAGCCGCGGTCCCTATAGCCATATAAATCTTGAGATCGTCCGCAAACATGAGGCACCTCGCCGCCCCAACGACCCCCAGCAAGTCATTGACCATAACTAGGAATTGGGTTGGACCAAAATTGCTTCCCTGACTCACACCAGACAGAGTAACATAAGATTCAGAGCGGTAAGCGGCGAGTTGTACGTACTACCTACGATTAACAAAATAAATACTTTGCACGATGGGTCGTACAAGAGTGCTGGATTGGAGGGTTGAAAGGCGACAAGGTACTGTCACTGTGAAGAAGGTGCTACCACGTTGGAAGTATTCAAATGAAAATACTATTTCCACTATTGATGGTAGCGAGTACTGTCCCTGCAGACTGAGCCAAGTCCTGTGTCTCGTAGCAGATCTCGAGTCGGAACCATGACTCGGAACTCTCAACAGGAACTACGAGTAGGAACTGTGTTTAGGAACCGCTATTACGAAGTCTGTTTCGGAGCTGCTGTTTCGGAACTGCTATTAGGAGCTGCTGTTAGGAACTGATCTGTTTGGACCCGCAGGCCTCATTTATATGGCTCCTTGGCGTCAGTTTCACCCCGCTTAGTGGGGGTAGAACGGTACTCGCTACGGTTGTTTATTTACAAAGTTAGAAAATATTTTCGGCGCGAAATACAAAGGGTTATTGCCGGCCGTTTAGAAATATTAGAAACAATTACACAATTCTGTTAATGGGCAAGACATAAAATTTTCACAAAAATCTTACAAAATAAGATTCTTAACTATGGGGCTCGGCCATTACCTAAGCAATAACAATATTGACAATGCAACCCGAAAGTTCCCGACCGTTGTCGAGTCCCTCACATCAGGCTACTTTTTAAAAACATGTTGCTAACTAAACGGTATTCATTACTCAAAAATAACACGTGTCTACACGTGTGTACTATAAACTAGACTATGTATGCGGCTATCCTGCACAAATACAGAACAATTTCAGTAGTTGTAAATCCTATGGCTGAAAACTTTTGCAACAGCACGTCATGCACGCGATCAAAAGCCTTTTTAAAATCAAAGTATGCTGCATCTACTGGTTTGCTGCAGTCCATCTCAGTGACAGCATAATCAACAAAGATTTATTTTAACGAATTTTAAAGAATTATGATAACTAGCTTTCGCCCGCGACTTCGTTCGCGCATTTGCCGTTTTTTCCTTCTTCTATAGCCTTCCTCGTGAATGTGGCTACCATATGGTAGCAACATTGTATATACAAAAACAATTTTGCCAGCCCTGCTCTGTCACCGCATGTCGTCGACTGGCGCGTCATGGAGGAAGTGGAGACGTATTCGGACCACCGGTACATCCGGTTTGACGTCTCCGCCCAGACCTCAACCGTGCCAGTCCGAGAGGCCCCGATTGGTCCGCGGTGGGCGCTGAAGCAGCTGGACCGTGAGCTCCTCAATCATGTAGGCCTGGGTGTCATCACCGGATAGGCTTGCTGACACCAACGATGAGGCGGAGTGGTTCCAAGAGACCATGTCCGAGATATGTGACGACGCATTGCGCCCCGGGTCCGGCCAGGACGCGCCCGCCGCCAGGTATACTATACTGGTGGTCGCGGAAGCTAGCATCGCTGCGCGAGGCATGCGTTGCTGCATGGCACCCGTACACCAGGCACCGCAGGCTCCGCATCCGCCCTCCGGATGCGCAGACCATGGGATCTGCAGGCTAGAGACCTCGCGCACGTTACGCGTGGCACGTGGGGGCGCAGCGCTGGGCACGCCACAATTGCGGCGGTAAGGCCCCTCTTTCCAGGGTTGCGGAATTTGTTCGAAAGAGTCACCGCGGCCCAGGAACGCAAAGGGCTTTAAAAGGAACATGGATGGGTTTTAGTCAGTAAGAGTCTGACACGCCCTTCCGCTCCACCCAGAGCGGAAGAAGTCATTTGATGATTTCCAATCCTTAAAAAAAAAAAGGCCCCTCTTTGGGGAGTGACTGGAAAGGCGCCACGGCGTCCTCACCTTCCAAAGGTACTCACCGAAATCGGCTGTTTCGGGAGGTACCTGTTTCGGATTCAGTGGGAAGACACGCCCAGGTGTCAGCACTGTGTGGATCGCCCGAAGGACACGGTGAAGCATACGGTGGAGGTCTGCCCTGCTTGGGCGGCGTTCTGTCGTGTCCTTGCAAAGGCGATCAGCGGCGGCGACGTCTCGCGTCCGGCCCCGGTTAAAGGCCTGCGGACGGCGAGCGCTGGGTGGCTCGCTGTCCGATCACATCCAGGCCCGGGTCGATTACGCGTTGTGTTCCACGCGCGTCTTAAAGAGATGTCAGCATAGGAGACGGGGCCTGCTAGGGCCAGAGCCTGCCAGGGTTGCGGAATTTGTTCGAAAGAGTCACCGTGGTCTTGCTTTAGAAGGAACACGGATGGGTTTAAGTCAGTAAGAGTGGAAGAAGTCATTTGATGATTTCCCATTGTGACTGTTCCTAAATTACCCTAGGCTGATAAAATTTTCGTTTTTCCTAAATTATCCTAGATTGGGTGTTTAGGTCGGTTTCCCCTAAGGGGAAAAAGCCGTGCTCCACCATCCGCACGACCCCGTAGAGCTCGTCCCAGACTGATCACTCTCCCGCCGTTTATGAAATGAATTCCCAAGAAGTATTTCACCTTGTCCCGACTTAGAACGCTAGGGACAAGGAGGGGGTAAAATAAACAGTTAATATAAAATAGGGTTGGGAATTCATAGGTATAGAAGGTAAGGAAACGAAATCTACATTTTGTTTGAATTGAGAAAGTTATAAGGCCAAGAGGAATACAAAAGGGTAATTGACACGTAACGCTTGCATTGGGAAATACATTGTTTTGAGTAACGTTAGTAAATTTCTTTACAATAATCTAGAGGCCCTCCCCAATGACGTGGGGCCGCATTACAGCGACTGGCACGTCGTCCGTGTACCGCCGTTCCTAGGGTGCGTAGGACTAGAAAGAACCTGCCGAGGTCACAGCAGTACACGTTCCCTACGCTCAAGCATGTCTTACTCAATCCTAAGGCAGAGGACTGCGAAGTGCCTCTGTCATTGAGCGAGACAAGTTTCCAGAAATACTGGACGCGCACTAGAGAAATTAGCCCCTTAAATCGGCCTATCAATCCTTTACTGTGACAACACAAAACTTAGCACAAGCGTACCGTATCGTCAGTCGGTTGCAGAACTCTTTACAATTGCCTTGCTATACGCCGAGGTGGTTTTGGAACTCGTCACCTCTCACTTCCTTAATTTACCCATTACGAGGATGCACACAGAGTACTCTGCAACCGTGCCACGTCTAGCAGCGGAACGTTCCATCTGGGCTTCCTAAAATACGTGTCTCGCTAAATATTATTTTTTTGTATGAGTGAGTGGCCTACGGCGGCCGGTTGTGATTTAACGAGATACGATCCCTAGCGTCCTTTAGAACGACTATCAACTCAGTTTAGGGTACTTGGTGAAGCCTACCCCCCTCCCGGGAAGTGTGCGTACATCAAGAGCAAAGCAAAGTATCCTGCAGTCAGTCAGTCCATAGGGTCGGGTAACCACTACTAACGTTTGGTTGGTTTGACGTGTAATAACACGTAGCAATGACAAGTTAGCATTATAGCTCAAAGTAGCCCTAGCTTGTTAAGAGTAATATTCGGTTCAGCCTTTCGTAGGCAGTGCTTTGGTTGTCAATAGTCAGGTTAAAGTCATTGTTATATGCAATCTTCGTCATTGGTAAGTGTGAAGCACTTCCCATAGAAAGGCTTTCTCCGAGTCCCTAAAACCCAACGCAGGAGTAGGTTACCTCGCTCAAGTCATAGAAGGGAATCAGGAAGGATAGAACAGTCAACACTCACCCATTCGTTCAAAAACAGTCACTGAGACTCACGCACGTGCCTTACACTCTATTAACATGAATACTACACTAATATAACCTAGTCTCAACTACACTTATCGTGTTAAAGTATTAATTAATACTCTCGCCCTAACGATGACAGAGACATAGCCTCAGTCCTAGTAATAAGGTCCTAACTCAGTTATAACTAATCGACCGCTTCCTATCGTGGTCCCAAGCTAACTGACTTCTCGCCCTCATCCTTTGGTAGAGCGCACCTCTCACCAGACATCCCTAAAAAATACCACATTCCACAGTGTTCTCACACTTTCGCAGAATTCCTCTTATTGACATTTTTTTGTATAGTTTCTTAATTGTTTCAAGAGTCCTTTTGGGTTTTGCTCGGCCCTCAGCTATGGTTACCAGATGTTGCACAAGTATTGTGAGTGTTCTTTAGAATTTGTTAAAATATTACTTTGGGTTGATGACTGACCCTTGTATCTCATTCCTTTACCATTAAAAGGACAATTTATGGTTTTCTAAGTGGTCTGACACCATGTGCAACGTTAAGAAATAAATATAATATTTTGTTATTAAATAGGAGTACGTGACGGACAGTCACACTATTTACCAACAAGGAAAATATTAACATTAAAGGCACAATGTAAGTAACTAATATTATTACACAAGTTAAGTTCTCCTCACACGCAAAAGTGGTTCTACAACGCCATTTGTTAGTTACTTAATATTTATAAGTTTAGTTTTTAACTTGCATCATTAACCCGACTACTGAAAAATCAGTCTCTAAAAATATGAAACAAGAAAATATTCAAAGTGATGTTCAGAAGATAACCGTAGTCATATGCCCCTTTGCCTTCAAACGTATGATCGCTTACTAGGATCTGTTAGAATGTTTTGTTTTGTTAGGGTGGCCCTTGAACATAATTATGAATAACATTTTCAATTTATACTTTTAGAACGTGATTTTACAGAAGTCGGGTTATAGTTTTTTAACTTACATTTATTTAAATTATTTTGGGGTCATAAGTAAGCATACGTACCAAAGTCCATAATTAACTACGTATCATCTCAAACACGGCATCATTAAAAAATGTTTAGTTCCTAAATAAAAAATGTTGATCTCCTCTAAATGTTTGTGTCTCTACATATTCAAATTAAATCTTATAACCAGCGGAATTTGCTTCACCGTAGTCGGGTAAAAATAACACACACATGAGCATCAACCATTTCTTTCGCATCGCTGTCAAAGAGTTCTTTCAATTATTAATTATGATACAAATATACTCATTCTTTCAAAAAAAGGCAACCCTACTTGTCGTGGCTTGTCTTTTAGCATTTGGGTATATTTGTTTGTAACCGATTAGTTTGTCACACCTCTCTTTGCTTTAGTTGGTAGCGGCAATGGCGTTTCGTTTCCAGACTGATAGGACCGTCGCAGCTTGTGGCGCAAGTGTGAGGCTACCTTTATTCCTGGAGGAGCGTTCGTGTGCGGGTGGAGAGCGCCTGCGCCGCAATCCCGCCGCGCGAATGCTCCGTGCCGCCGCTATGTCGTGTGTCGTGCTGGTCGCGGGCGCCGCTCGCGCCTCGTTCCCAGTGTCTCGTGCTCGTGCCGCCGGCATGTGCCGCTCGCCCGCCGCGCTGGTCGTGCTGGTGCTGTTGCTGGGCGCCGCATCTGCATGCGCATCCAGTGCCGCATCCATCGCCACATCCACCGCCGCGGCCCCTGCGCAAGCAAACATAACGAATTACTGTTCTCTCCTAGCAGACATGAACGCTAACAGTGAGTGATCCTTCATATTTCGCCAGGCTGGCCTACCGCCTGCGGCTACCTTCCTGAACGTGTTGCATACGTGCTTGGGTCCCTTGTCACAATACAGCAATTAGGTAGGTATTACTGTAACGATCCACGTCTGACGTTCATCACACCTGAAGCGCATACAATGCAGCACGACATCTCGTGATACAACCTGAGCACCGACGTTTGAGTAACAAAACCGAATTAATTAAAAACTCTCTGCCGTCCCGTCCGCCAGTCGGCGCAGGGCATTTTCTTCGTCCAGGTTTCGTAAGCTCGCATGTACAATCAAATATAAGTAAGTGTATATTTTTTGCAGCCATCCGCACGTTCATTTGACGGCGATTTGTTCTGTGGTCGTACCAAACTTATATTTTTATATTAGACTAGTGGCCCACCCGGCTTCGTCTGGATGTATCTATACCTACTTTTTTCAAAATTTTCTTTCATACAAACCTAGTCCTGACAGTTACAAACACTAGGTATAAAAAAAAAACATTCAAGTCGTTCTCAAGTTATTGCGTGACCAAGGGAAACAGGGATTCATTTTATAAATAGATTGAGAATGTAGATTCGGAACATTCTGAATTATAAAAATAATATTTAGTAACACGCACATAGAAAAACAAGTTACAATAGAAGGATAGTTACATTATATACAGTTTTCCTTAAAGATATTATTATTTATTAGGTATGGATTTATATTTAGCTGTACAAGCAATAACTACCTACACACTTGTAAACGGGATAGAACTGTACAAATATTATTCTCTTTGTTTGACTGTTGGTACTGGACTTATTGCGAACATTTTGGAGTTATGAATGTGATACACATAGCCATTAGTGTGCTGTCTGACTCTGTGTGAGATGTATGTAAAAAGGTTCGGGTATAAAATAAGAAGGCTACTGCTCAGTTCCCAGGAGTAGTATAATGAATGTAAAAATATACATTAGTGTATACAAGTAAAGCATTTTTTTTTTTTTTTAAGGATGGGAAATCATCAAATGACTTCTTCCGCTCTGGGCGGAGCGGAAGGGCGTGTCAGACTCTTACTGACTAAAACCCATCCGTGTTCCTTCTAAAGCCCTTTGCGTTCCAGGGCCGCGGTGACTCTTTCGAACAAATTCCGCAACCCTGGCAGATACAAGTAATGCATAGCGCAACGTAAGCAATAACGTGAGACATACATCTAAAGGAGCACACTTACTAAATAATATAAAGGTACATACACACACTTCATGTGTTTATGTCATCAACGTCGGGCGGCGCCGTTTCTACCTACATACATACTATGGGTTATATTGTACCTAATGACAAGTCATACAATCTGCCGATGACAGATACATCAGTGAAGTCACGGGTTTTTCTAACAGCATATTATAATAAAAGAAGACAGTCAAGAAATTTTTTCTCCCCGATTTTTATTGTGAATTATTTAAAACAAACCATCATAAACCAATAAAATGAACTTGAACCCGAAAACCATTACAAAAAAAACACCAACACAACAATAGAACCGAAAAACATTTAAGATATGGCGAAGAAATTGTGAAATTGATGACATGCTGACGAGAAGCCGGGCACGTCACCTAGCCACACACCCATCACCTTCGGCCGCGTCGCTCAGCTCCGCCTCGCCGCCGCTGGAACTCAGCCCCATAGTGAGTGCTGTGACACCGCCCGTGGCAGTTGCGTCGAGCTCGAGCGACGAGTACTTTTCACTGCCCACGACGCCACCACCTGCACGTCGGCGAAGAGGACGCCGGCCGCCGGACGGCTTAGGACCTCGAGGCCCACCGGCCTCTGATAGGGTCCCAGCTCCCGGCGGAAGTGTGCAGCGCATGCGATGGACACAATCCATCAATGAAAATGTCATGCGCTGGGCTATCGGTTGAAGAGAGGTGGTCAGGTTATGTCTCACCTCCTTTACATGGATGATTTGAAACTCTTTGCCCCCAGTAATCTGCAACTGATGGAGCTACTGAAGGTAACTGAAACTTTCAGTAGTGCCATCAGGATGGAGTTTGGTGTGGACAAATGTGCGGTCATGCATGTAAAGCGTGGCGAGATTATGGAATCAGTGGCAATTCAACTCTCGGATTCCATAAACCTCAGATCCCTCTCTTCAACTGAAACTTACAAGTTTTTGGGTATGTCGGAAGCGCTAGGTATCAATGTTACTGACATGAAGCAATCGTTGAAGGAGCGCTAGGTATCAATGTTACTGACATGAAGCAATCGCTGAAGGAGCGCTTCTTTGGCCGCCTGAAGGAGGTATTCAATAGCCTTTTTTTCATTCAGGCTGAAACAAGGTGCGCGCCTTCAACGGTTGGCTCATGATGTATTGATGTACTCTTTCGGCGTACTCAAATGGACTCAAACGGAACTTGACGCCCCGGATAGGCGGGTCCGTACACTGCTTACTGCATATCGAATGCATCACCCACGGTCGTCGGTAATGAGACTGTATATCCCGCGAAAGTGTGGAGGTCGAGGCTTCTTAAATGCTAAGACTCTCCACAATCGCGAGATATGCAGTCTCAGGGAATATTTCCTAGCTGTCGACGTGGGTCTGCATCGAGATGTAGTGGCGGTGGACAAGGGNGCCGCCGGACGGCTTAGGACCTCGAGGCCCACCGGCCTCTGATAGGGTCCCAGCTCCCGGCGGAACTGTGCAGCGCATGCGATGGACACAATCCATCAATGAAAATGTCATGCGCTGGGCTATCGGTTGAAGAGAGGTGGTCAGGTTTTATCTCACCTCCTTTACATGGATGATTTGAAACTCTTTGCCCCCAGTAATCTGCAACTGATGGAGCTACTGAAGGTAACTGAAACTTTCAGTAGTGCCATCAGGATGGAGTTTGGTGTGGACAAATGTGCGGTCATGCATGTAAAGCGTGGCGAGATTATGGAATCAGTGGCAATTCAACTCTCGGATTCCATAAACCTCAGATCCCTCTCTTCAACTGAAACTTACAAGTTTTTGGGTATGTCGGAAGCGCTAGGTATCAATGTTACTGACATGAAGCAATCGTTGAAGGAGCGCTAGGTATCAATGTTACTGACATGAAGCAATCGCTGAAGGAGCGCTTCTTTGGCCGCCTGAAGGAGGTATTCAATAGCCTTTTTTTCATTCAGGCTGAAACAAGGTGCGCGCCTTCAACGGTTGGCTCATGATGTATTGATGTACTCTTTCGGCGTACTCAAATGGACTCAAACGGAACTTGACGCCCTGGATAGGCGGGTCCGTACACTGCTTACTGCATATCGAATGCATCACCCACGGTCGTCGGTAATGAGACTGTATATCCCGCGAAAGTGTGGAGGTCGAGGCTTCTTAAATGCTAAGACTCTCCACAATCGCGAGATATGCAGTCTCAGGGAATATTTCCTAGCTGTCGACGTGGGTATGCATCGAGATGTAGTGACGGTGGACAAGGGACTCACCCCGCTCTCTTTGGCAAATGAGAACTGGCGCAAACCTGCGGTGCTAGACACTAACGATCGCAGGGTGGTATGGCAGAGTAAGGAACTTCACGGACGCTATTTTCGGGCCCTACATGGGCCCGACGTAGATCAATTAGCGTCCGTAGC
>NDFZ01004627.1:47436-99050 GCA_002192655.3 Mamestra configurata | reverse complement strand
GCGCTTCTTTGGCCGCCTGAAGAAGGTATTCAATAGCCTTCTATCAGGCGGAAACAAGGTGCGCGCCTTCAACGGTTGGGTCATGCCGGTATTGATGCACTCTTTCGGCGTACTCAAATGGACTCAAACGGAACTTGACGCCCTGGATAGGCGGGTCCGTACACTGCTTACTGCATATCGAATGCATCACCCACGGTCGTCGGTAATGAGACTGTATATCCCGCGAAAGTGTGGAGGTCGAGGCTTCTTAAATGCTAAGACTCTCCACAATCGCGAGATATGCAGTCTCAGGGAATATTTCCTAGCTGTCGACGTGGGTATGCATCGAGATGTAGTGACGGTGGACAAGGGACTCACCCCGCTCTCTTTGGCAAATGAGAACTGGCGCAAACCTGCGGTGCTAGACACTAACGATCGCAGGGCGGTATGGCAAAGTAAGGAACTTCACGGACGCTATTTCCGGGCCCTACATGGGCCCGACGTAGATCAATTAGCGTCCGTAGCCTGGTTGCGTTTCGGTGATCTCTTTGGAGAAACCGAAGGTTTTGTCTGTGCAATTATGGACGAAGTTATCGTGACGAATAACTACCGGAGATTTATTGTGAAGGACGGCACAGTTGACATATGTCGGGTATGTCACCTTCGGGGAGAATCGATTCGCCACATTATCTCTGGTTGTTCTCGTCTAGCTAACGGAGAATACTTGCATAGGCACAACCTTGTAGCCAGGATTATCCATCAGCAACTTGCTCTGAAATACTCTCTTGTGGAATCGGAGGTGCCGTACTACAGGTATGCGCCCGACCCAGTTCTCGATAATGGCAATATTACATTGTACTGGAATCGGTCCCTCATCACTGACATCACCACTTTATCAGGCTTATTGGCAACAATAGTCCTGCTATTGTTGCCAATAAGCCTGATATAGTGGTGGTGGACCGAATCGAGAGGCGTGCAATGATTGTAGACATAACCGTTCCGCATGACGAGAACCTCGTGAAAGCCGAGAAAGATAAGCAAATCAAATATATTGACTTGGCTCGCGAGGTTGTCGACATGTGGGATGTGGACTCAGCAATCAGTGTACCGATAGTTGTGTCAGCCAATGGCTTAATAGCTACGAGCCTCTACCAGCACCTCAGGAGGCTCTCGTTAGGCAGCTGGATCAAGGGCCTGATTCAGAAAGCGGTACTTCTGGACACGGCTCGTATTGTTAGGAGGTTCCTCTCTCTTGAGCCCTGACCGCCGGTAGCTTGGACCCTGTTCCCGATACCGGTGGGCTACTATTTTTATATTTTTAAATGTTTTATTTTAATTTTTATAGTTTTTAAGAAATATTTAAAAATGTAAGAAATAAATTTAAAAAAAATGAATAAGCGGAATAATAATTAACGTTTATTTCGACAACATGGATCATAGCACACACATTACACATAATAATTACACATAACAAAATAATAACAAAAACATATTACTGGTTTCGATTGCTCAGTAAGTGAACCATACAGCAATGGTTCAGGTACTGACAATCGAACCTCTGCGCGAATGCCCTCAGGATGCCGTTGAAACTAGTCCGAACCCTGCGCACCAGGGATGTGCACCGTTTTCGCATAGTAGAGTAGAAACAGTCTACTTGTGACTCGGCGAACATCCCTGATGCGCTACAGAATCGGGGCAGCCCCATCAGCACTCTGAATGCATTATTATACTGCACACGCAANATAATAATAATAAACGTTTATTTCGACCAACATGGATCATAGCACACACATTACACATAATAATTACACATAACAAAATAATAACAAAAACACACATACATAAAAACACGTAAAAATCCAAATATACATATTACTGGTTTCGATTGCTCAGTAAGTGAACCATACAGCAATGGTTCAGGTACTGACAATCGAACCTCTGCGCGAATGCCCTCAGGATGCCGTTGAAACTAGTCCGAACCCTGCGCACCAGGGATGTGCACCGTTTTCGCATAGTAGAGTAGAAACAGTCTACTTGTGACTCGGCGAACATCCCTGATGCGCTACAGAATCGGGGCAGCCCCATCAGCACTCTGAATGCATTATTATACTGCACACGCAAGGCGCTGTACTGTCCGCGCGTGTATGTGACCCACAGGCTGCTCGTGTAGAAGGATGTACAAAATGCCTTGAACAATGTGGTTTTCACTTCAGTGGTACAACGAGCAAACCTGCAGGCAATCATATTCGCCCTTACAGACAACGCCCTGCTGATTATGCCGCTGCAGCTGGACTTAACTGTTTCACAAGAGAAGAACCGAGGAAGAATTACATGAGGAACCGATTGAAGCCTTGATAGTAGGCCCTTGATGCTAAATAAATGGCTATTTACTCGAGCGTCGTGGGGACCTTACCTTGTAGTTTAGATGATAAGAAGAATTAAAGGGACTTTCAAAAATATAAAAGAAAAATAATAACTTGAGCGAGTCAGACATTGATAGTTCAAACGTTTCAACGTGTCTCCGATACCACCGACTTGCGTGGGGGTGGCCATCTGGAAGGGTAGATAAAGAAAACGTTTTTTTTCGAGCGCGTCCGATATTCAGAAGGGATGAAATGAACCCTAAAATTAAATTGAAAACTTTAAAAACGGCCGCCAAAAAATCTTTAGAAAGTAAAAAATAATATGTATTATTCCTTTTAGTGGAATATAATATTGTTAGGAATTAAAAGTGAAATAATTTTTAAAAAAAATAAACAATCTTTAATTTCTTTAAATCATTCATTAGAGACACAAAACCAGATGATTGAAACATCCTACTTCTATCGCATACAATAGTCTTCGGCGTTCCAAACAAAGACACGACATTTTGCATAACACTTTTTAACTCATTTAAGTCCTGAGTGCAAATAGGGTTTAATAAACAATATTTCGTAAAAGAATCCACAACAACCAAAACGTGTTTATAACCGTTAGATAATATCAATGGGCTTAGGGCATCTACAATCTACATGTAAGGTGTCAAAAGGAACATTTGGTATTGTCCGTGAGTTAATTGGTTGTAGTGGAGCTCATGGAACTCTCTTATGAGCTATACATATAAGGCAGTGAGATACATACTTGGAAATAAAAGCCCTGAAGCCAGGAAACCAAGTGTTTTAAAATAAGATCGGCAGTTTTGTCAGCGTTAACATGGCTGTGTTTGTCATGGAATATTCGGAGGAGGCTCAAACGATTTCCTTTTGGAATGTAACAAAGAAGCCTAGACTCCTCACCTACAGGTGTGCAGCGATAGTACAAACTATTATTGCTTCTCTCGTCTAAAGACCTGATTAAAGCTTGAGTTTCCTCTTTTCCTGCTTGCGCGATTTGAGCCCAATTACGCGGTTTCTCAATGTTATTTACCGTATATATAGGGTTACGGCTAAGATAGTCTGCATGAGGTATCATGACCCCTTTTCTGTATTGAATGATAAAATTAAAATGTTGTAGGTAAATCCACCACCTCACTACCCTCGGGAGTAAATCTTTCTTATTTTGGGTGGCTTTTACGGCATTGCACTCTGTCACAACAGTAAATGGCATTCCTATGAGGTAATGCCTAAAATGTTTAAGAGCTTTTACTACAGCGAGCGTTTCCAGTTCATAAGAATGGTAACGTTGCTCACTACCTTTTGTAACCTGACTATAGTAAGCAACCACACCTGCGCTACTCGCATCTGTGTGAACCTCAGCGGGAAGCTAAGGTCAAAAATGGTTAATTTTGGCTCACTAGTAAGACACTTAATAAGCTCTTTGCGAACGCTCTCCTACTCTGGTCCCCAGACAAATTCAACACCCTTACGCGTCAAACGAGCAATACAAGCCGTTTTTTGTGGAGTAATTAGTTATGTACTTTCTGATAATCAGCAAGGCCTAAAATGCATTTACCGAGTGCCTGGACCTTACTTGTTGACGGCCGGACTCTACCATTTGATATAATTCTGTCCAAATATTCAATTTCTTGGCATAAAAATGAACACTTGCGCAAATTCACTGAGAAACCGGCCTTAATCAAAACTGCTAAGACTTCATCTAATATCTGTAAGCCCTGGTCAATTGAACAGGACAATAACATGAAGACCAATGCTTTGCCTGCCTCAATGAATTCGCGCAGTGTATTAATTTGCAATAATACGTTGATATACTATGGGTGCGTTGGCTAACTAACTCTTACTATACCGCCCCACTATCAATCAGAATGTCCACAGGTATATCCTGAACCATTCCAACTACTATGTTACTGGACTTATTTCATAGGGGCAGAGTAGAAATTGACATTACTTTTATTGGGCTTATTATCTGCACGCTGCTTAGCAAAACAAACACTAATATACTAACCCGTTTTTTTACAATATGCACATACTGCCTTATTTGACGTGGAATTCGATTTAGATTTTATCGATTTATTTANGGTTTCTGGAAAAAAACGATAGACTGTTTCAAAACCATTTAACCAATCACAGCATGATAAATTGACGCATAAAATTTCGTTCGAAAATCTGGGCCTAAGCTATTCTAATACTTTTATGCACTTTTGTCTTACCGCCTAATTCTATGATTAAACTGAATTTCCTACGTTAAAATTATTTATTTATTTATTTAACAGTTTATGTACACACATTTAACAAATAAATAAGAAGAAGGGAACAGAAAAATAGGTACAAAGGTGATGCTTATTTCTAAAGAAATCTCTTCCAGCATACCTGCGAAAGGAGAGTCGAATAAAAGAGTTGTAGACATCGTGTGTAAAAGTTATCCCAACTAATATTATAAATGCGAAAGTAACTCTGTCTGTCTGTCTGTCTGTTACGCTTTCCCGCTTAAACCCCGCAACCGATTTTGATGAAATTTGGTACAGACAATCTTTAGACCCTGAGACAAAACATAGGCTACTTTTTATTTAAAAAAAAGGGATGAAGGGGTTGAAATAGGGGTTGAAAGTTTGTATGGGAATTTTTAATTTTAAAAGATAAAACCATGAAACTTTATATTTAAGCACTTGATATGAAATCATTAAACATTTGTTCCAGCATTTTTGAAATTTCGACCAGCTAGGGGGTGAAATAAGGGTTGAAAGTTAGTATGCAAGGTCGTCAAATATCACGTTATAAGAAACAAAAAATCGTTTGTTCTAGCATATTTACCAGTGTGGGGGTGAAATAGGGGTTGAATTGAAGATAAGACCACGAATCTTGGTACCTAGGTCTCATAGGATGTGCAGAGTTTTTCTACAAACGGAATTCCCGAAATTCGAACGGAACGGATTCGGAACGAGAACTACAAATCCAAACTTTTTGTATACGAAATCTTAACCACTGAATCTAGGAACATGTAATTTAGAAGTTTTGGGTGTATCAAGTTACAAAAAAGTTCGCTTTTAAAGTTTAAATTCCTTTTAACGAATACTCTGCATCGCCGCCACTGTCATCGTTCGTTGTCGCGCACATTCGCTGAAGTGTGGCGGGCGCGGTATCTGCTGCAGGCAATGGCGCGGCGCTGTCGTGTGGTGGGGGAGCGCACGATTCTAACTATGCTTACCCGAACGGGCAGACACGTGAGGGCAGACGTCGTTGTCGGACGCATGCGATTAGAGAAATTTGCGGTATAGAGAATTACATTTTTCGATCCAGTAAAATTATTTTATTGTTTCGTATAACTTTTTAGTGTTTTTATTAATTAGGTCCTGTAAATTAATTTTGTATATACTTGATATTTCTTTTAGTTCATAGTTAAAAGTAGGTAAGATAGTTTTCGTTACTTTTAAAAAATCCGATTTGCTCATATTTCCTTTATTTAATTAATCTAATAGGTCGTAGTAGGGGTAAAACTAACCTGACCTACTTAACTCCTACTTTTTTTGCATTGGTTGTAAATAAGTATTGATAATTTAATTTCTTTGTTACTTTTTTCCATTTAAACGTGACGGACGATGTGTTTAATTAACATCGCCGTGGGATGAGCGCATCATTTTTACCAAGTAGGTGCTTATTAAAGGTTTTTTTAATATAATAAATCTTAATCTGTACATCTGTTTTATTCCATTCATTTTATTTTTGTTTTTCTACGATGCCTCGCAAACGAAAGTCCAATTTAGCTAATAGCTCTAGCAGAGCTCGGGCTGCTAAACTTACTAGATCACTGGAATCGGAAGAGGATTCACAGATCCGTCGGACTTTAGATGCCGAGCGTCACGCAGCTCAAAGGGCTGCTGAAACTTTTGAGCACACGCAGACCCGTCATAATTTAGACGCTGATCGTCATAGAGCAATTATAATGACAGGTATAGCGAAAGATGAAGAAGTTTTGATTCCACGCATACCCATGATCCCTACAGATTTACCGTTTCAGTTTAAAAGAATCCAGTTTCCCCTCAAACCAGCCTTCGCAATGACCATTAACAAAGCGCAAGGGCAAACACTTAAAGTAGCGGGTGTCCATTTAGAGAAAAACTGTTTTTCGCATGGCCAACTTTACGTGGCCTGCTCGCGAGTGTCGAGTCCAAACAATCTCCACATTTTAACAAATGATAACAAAACAGCAAACGTTGTGTACAAAAATGTTTTAAAATAGGTAATTTAAAAATATTTTTGCACACAACGTGAGGCTGGCCCCTGTAAGAGTCTCTTAGACATAAGGAACCAGAATTGACAAAAACTAATTTCACGCGGGCGAAGCCGCGGGCGGAAGCTAGTGTTAACATAAAAAGACAAAAAAAAACTTTAAATATAACATACTATACATAAATATGACTAAAATTAATATCATACTAATACATACTACTTAAATAATAATATAAGAATAATAATAATATATACTTACTTTAAATATGCAACTATGATGGTACCGAAAGGTAGTGTTCTTTCACTCTTCTTTTAAAATCTGGAAGAGTTTTGCATTCCCTAATGTCAGGCTGCAGCGAACACTGCAAAAATTAGTCAAATACAAATTACATGAGCCAACAGGAATAATGAGTACATAACCTAAAAATAACTAAGCAAACGTCCGTTCCGAGCGCCGTCCAAGCAAAAAGAGCCGTCAACCTATGAGGTTGTCGACTGCTTAACCAGGCTTGCCTCAATATTATATTGATTTCTCCAGCCAGGGCTTATAAAAATCTTACAAACTAAGCGACTACACGCTAAGGGCACCCCCTGTGGGTTATGGGCCTCGGCTTAATGCGTCGCTGGGGGGAGGACAGCTAGGGGCGGGCTGCGAAATTAAAAATACCACAAGCCTTCAAACCGCGCTAGTCACATACTACGCATATGCCCACGCATGGTTTACCTATGGCATCATCCTATGGGGAAATAGCACAAACGCTCCCTCCGTATTTATCCTACAAAAGAAGCTATTACGAATAATTACCAATATAGAACAAACAGATAGTTGCAAGCCTTATTTTCGAAAACACAAGATTCCANTTATTTTCAAAAACACAAGATTCTCACATTAGTCAGTATTTATATCTTGGAGTTATGTAAATTGGTCCGCAAATTCCCAGAATCCTACAACACACGGGGAGACATACAAACGAGCCATTCACTGCGCCATAAAAACAGGCTAAATTTGCCTCCGTCCCGCCTTAAGTTACATGCTTCTAGTCCACATTCTATGTCGATCAAAATATATAATAAATTACCAGAAAACATAAAGCAAGAAAACAAAACCAGTATATTTCTCAATAAGTTAAAACAATTCTTAATTAAAAAAAGCTATTACACAGTGGAACAAGATAGATATATAAACTTAACTAGCTTCCGCCCGCGGCTTCGCCCGCGTGAAATTAGTTTTTGTCAATTCTGGTTCCTTATGTCTAAGAGACTCTTACAGGGGCCAGCCTCACGTTGTGTGCAAAAATATTTTTAAATTACCTATTTTAAAACATTTTTGTACACAACGTTTGCTGTTTTGTTATCATTTGTTAAAATGTGGAGATTGTTTGGACTCGACACTCGCGAGCAGGCCACGTAAAGTTGGCCATGCGAAAAACAGTTTTTCTCTAAATGGACACCCGCTACTTTAAGTGTTTGCCCTTGCGCTTTGTTAATGGTCATTGCGAAGGCTGGTTTGAGGGGAAACTGGATTCTTTTAAACTGAAACGGTAAATCTGTAGGGATCATGGGTATGCGTGGAATCAAAACTTCTTCATCTTTCGCTATACCTGTCATTATAATTGCTCTATGACGATCAGCGTCTAAATTATGACGGGTCTGCGTGTGCTCAAAAGTTTCAGCAGCCCTTTGAGCTGCGTGACGCTCGGCATCTAAAGTCCGACGGATCTGTGAATCCTCTTCCGATTCCAGTGATCTAGTAAGTTTAGCAGCCCGAGCTCTGCTAGAGCTATTAGCTAAATTGGACTTTCGTTTGCGAGGCATCGTAGAAAAACAAAAATAAAATGAATGGAATAAAACAGATGTACAGATTAAGATTTATTATATTAAAAAAAACCTTTAATAAGCACCTACTTGGTAAAAATGATGCGCTCATCCCACGGCGATGTTAATTAAACACATCGTCCGTCACGTTTAAATGGAAAAAAGTAACAAAGAAATTAAATTATCAATACTTATTTACAACCAATGCAAAAAAAGTAGGAGTTAAGTAGGTCAGGTTAGTTTTACCCCTACTACGACCTATTAGATTAATTAAATAAAGGAAATATGAGCAAATCGGATTTTTTAAAAGTAACGAAAACTATCTTACCTACTTTTAACTATGAACTAAAAGAAATATCAAGTATATACAAAATTAATTTACAGGACCTAATTAATAAAAACACTAAAAAGTTATACGAAACAATAAAATAATTTTACTGGATCGAAAAATGTAATTCTCTATACCGCAAATTTCTCTAATCGCATGCGTCCGACAACGACGTCTGCCCTCACGTGTCTGCCCGTTCGGGTAAGCATAGTTAGAATCGTGCGCTCCCCCACCACACGACAGCGCCGCGCCATTGCCTGCAGCAGATACCGCGCCCGCCACACTTCAGCGAATGTGCGCGACAACGAACGATGACAGTGGCGGCGATGCAGAGTATTCGTTAAAAGGAATTTAAACTTTAAAAGCGAACTTTTTTGTAACTTGATACACCCAAAACTTCTAAATTACATGTTCCTAGATTCAGTGGTTAAGATTTCGTATACAAAAAGTTTGGATTTGTAGTTCTCGTTCCGAATCCGTTCCGTTCGAATTTCGGGAATTCCGTTTGTAGAAAAACTCTGCACATCCTATGAGACCTAGGTACCAAGATTCGTGGTCTTATCTTCAATTCAACCCCTATTTCACCCCCACACTGGTAAATATGCTAGAACAAACGATTTTTTGTTTCTTATAACGTGATATTTGACGACCTTGCATACTAACTTTCAACCCTTATTTCACCCCCTAGCTGGTCGAAATTTCAAAAATGCTGGAACAAATGTTTAATGATTTCATATCAAGTGCTTAAATATAAAGTTTCATGGTTTTATCTTTTAAAATTAAAAATTCCCATACAAACTTTCAACCCCTATTTCAACCCCTTCATCCCTTTTTTTTAAATAAAAAGTAGCCTATGTTTTGTCTCAGGGTCTAAAGATTGTCTGTACCAAATTTCATCAAAATCGGTTGCGGGGTTTAAGCGGGAAAGCGTAACAGACAGACAGACAGACAGAGTTACTTTCGCATTTATAATATTAGTTGGGATAATAAATGAAATTCTATTCTATTGGCAATAATAAATAAATGACATTCTTTTCTTAAATAAATGACATTATATTATATGAATGACAATAATAAACAAATGACACTAAATTCTTATAATAATAATAACTAAATAATATACTTTTCTAATAATACCTGATAAAAAATGCCAATGCAGATAATAATTAATAATATGTATAAAATATTTAATAATAGATAGGAGATGAACAGAAATAATTAAACATACATTTTACAAGAAAAGTTAACAAAACGCTCTTCTTCTCTCCTAATTAATTATTTTAAGTTTTGCTGTGCCCGACAGGGTCCATAATTGTTTCTATTTATTAATTCTACCACCTATTTATGTGTACGTTATGAATTGCAATAAACTATTTGAGATTTGAGATTTGGATCGAACTTGAATTATTATTAAGGGGCGAATTTAAGACCACAGGCTCAGCGGCGCGGGCTGGCTCGAGCAAGGGTCGAATTTTGACGGGGACGTCGCGGCAGGCCTCGGTGGCGAGGGCGGATGGACGGCGGTCGTGGTTTGCGAAGAGCACTAGTCTCTTTGCGACTCTCTTGGAGGAGAGTGGTAGAGTCTTCGGGCGTGACGAGGGTATGCCTTGGTCGGCGTACCTTGGAGATGCAGGAGGGTTCGTATCGGGCGGCCGATGCGATAAGGGGGTTACGGTGTTTTACAGCAGTGTCAAAGAAACGTTTGGCTATGCGTTTCAGGAACTGCTGCATGGTGGGCAATTTGAGATTTACATGTAGAGTCTCATTTTGGACGTAGTAGGGGGCACCCGTGATTTTGCGCAGGAGACGGTTTTGGAGCGTCTGCATCCTGTGGAGATGACGAGGCTTTGCGTGTGCAAAGACGGCGCAAGCGTACGTCATGATGGGACGGATGACCGCGGTGAAAAGTAGCAATTTGCACTTGAGTGACAATTTGCTACGGGCGGTCGTGATGTAATGAAGCCTTCCCTGAGCGAAGGCGGCGCGAGAACGGGCCTGCCTTATGTGCTCAGCGAAGGTGAGGTGGCCAGGATGACACCCAAGTATTTTGCTTACTTCTCCCAGGGGATGGTGATCGGACGAGGTTATTTTACTAAACTGTAAATGATGACGTTCAAAAGTGCCGTTTAATTGCCTAATTGAAATAAACGTTTTGACTTTGACTTTGAGGGGGAGGGGGTTTGAGCCGCGGTTTTGTAAAGAGAATCGCCTGACTCTTGTCGGGGTTAACCTGATTCTCCATTTCTTGAACCGTCTACCCAAGATGTTTGCAGATGTTTGGAGAGTGCGAGCGATAGCGTCAAGTTCGCGACCGGTGTAGTAAATGGCGGTGTCGTCGGAAAATAGAGCCAACTGCGCCTTTTTACTTTTGGGGATATCACTGGTGAACAGCGTAAAGACTAGGGGGGATAGCACTGAGCCCTGGGGGACTCCCGCTCGGATGGGGTGAGGGGACGAAAGTGCACCCTCGATGCGGTAGCGAAAGGTACGGTTCGACAAAAAATCTCGCTAGATGAGCACGAGACGGTCTGGCACGCCGAGTTGGTAGAGCTTGCTTTCGCTATGTCGAAGAACAAGGCGCCCTTCATCGAGATACGCTGGAAACTAGCGCCTAGATGCTCGACGATGCGGTGGACTTGTTGGATGCACGAGTGTTCGGTTTGAAAACCAAACTGCTCGTCGGGGATAAGACTCTTTGCTTCGGCATAATCCTTGAGCCGCTTATAAACAAGCCTCTCGTAGATTTTACCGAGAACGTTGAGTAGACTGATGGGACGGTAACTGGCGGGATCAGACTTGGGCTTGCCTGGTTTGGGGATAACGATAACAATGGCTTGTTTCCATGCTTGGGGGAACATGTTGTTGCTTAATGCGCCATTGAAGATGGCAGTCATTTGCACTATTAGTTGGGCGGGGAAGAGTTTTAACACCTTGTTTGTGATGCCGTCGGAGCCTGGGGCTTTCCTAGGTTGAAGCCTTTTGATGATCTGCTGTACCTCGTCAGAATCTTCGACTGGTGGTAGGGAAGCTCTACGTTCGACTTCAGCATCCACCATATCGGGGGGAGCTTGGTCTACTGGTTGAGAGCTAGAAGAGCATTGGGACTCTAGACTGTCGGCTAGACATTCCGCTTTGTCAGAGTTGACAAAACGAACACTCTTATCGGGGCGGAAGAGCGTTGTCGCACCGCGCGCCTCCTTTTATGAACTTCCATCGGTTGACAGCTGATGACGTGACTTCTTTAAGATGTCAAAGTCAAAGTCAAAACGTTTATTTCAATTAGGCCATTAAACGGCACTTTTGAACGTCATCGTTTACAGTTCAGTAAAATAATAATGTTACATTAACAAAGTGACTCTACTGTCCATTCGGAAAAGTAGATTCTTATGGAGAAGAACGGACAAGAAACTCCATAGTTACTCTTTTCAAATAATGATTTTACAAAATTTGGTATACAAAAATTAATTTAATATTATGTGAGGACGATGCACCCAGAGTATGCTACTTAAAGAACAAAGTATCACCAGCAGAGGTAAACTTATTAATTTCCTAAAGAAATTTAGGTGATTAGATGACACCTTGCCTTTCGTTACCAACAATATTATTTTAAAATAGGGCGGAGCGTCATCGCGTCGGGGGACCGCTAATACTATACAAAGCAATGACAAAAACTTGCGGTCTCTCTAGACGAAGGGTTTTTTTTTTAATTTTATTTATATTTAATGCTTTTTAACATAATTTACCTTATTAGAAACCTCATAATCTACATTCACCCAAACCGCACTATATTGTATACCAAAATACCATATCGATTGAACAATAAACTGTACACACCAAAAAATGTTGCAGTCGGTAGGATTCAAACCTACGCTGCCAGAGAGAATCTGATTTCTAGTCAGACGCCCTGACCGCTTAGTCACGACTGCTACTAACATCATGATGATACCTTGAATTGATAAGGTACCATCATGATGTTAATATTAACAGTTTCCTGGAATCGCGCCGACCAAGATGGTATCTGGCTTTGATGGTTCTTTTTTCTGCAGAATAAATATAGACTCGATGTCTGCACCTCGTCCCCATAATAAGATACCGTAAGATATGATACTATGAAAGTAACTAAAAAAGACCAGTGTCGCGGTATCTTCATCAGTAAATTGACGGATTTTTCTGACAGCATATGCTGCTGAACTTAGCCGTCCCGCAAGAGATGTTAAATGAGCACCCTATTAAAGCCTTGAGTCAAGTGTGCTCCTTAGGAAAACCGTGTCTTCGACGAATTCGAGTTTTTGTTTGTTAAATTCTGTCGCAATTATTACTTTTGACATTCGGTAAAGTAAATTTGATATACTTAGTTTTTTTCCCATTTAAAACTAAATTTTTAGCAGTGAACCAATTCTGGACCTGCTGTAGCGCGTTATATGCGACTTTTCTTATCTCTCTTCTATCTTAATAATTAAGGACGTATCGTCAGCAGCAGCAGCTTTTAGAAAATCAACACCATTTCAATGGAGTTAGTGGATTGGAGGATGGAGTAGATCATTAATGTATACTAAAAAAGGAAAGGACCCAATATCGAGCCATGTGCTATATAAATGGGGGTACCCTTTTAACTTTTAAGCCCAATAAATTGACATCGTTTATTTGAACTTGCTGCCGTCTGTCATTTAAGTTAGATTTTCACTAAACTGAGTGCGAATTTACCTTGACCGTAATTTTCCAGTTTTAGGAGCAAGGTTTCGTGATTTACGCAATCAATTGCCTCACAAAAGATTCCTATGGTATATATCTTGCCCCTCTTCTTCTTCTATGTGTTTTAACAACGTGACACCAGCGTCAGTCGTACAAAGACCTTCCTGTTGATCGTGTAAGATTTATTGATGTTAAAATGAATGAGCACTTGATTGAGCATTACTTTTTCAAACACTTTGCTGAAAACCGGCAATATCCGTAATGCCGGTCTATAATCGTTGGTGTCTTTACTGTCGCCAGATTTATAATAAAAAGTAGCGGACTGTCTTACTGTTTAAAATAGGTACCATCATTTATATGAACTTATTGAAAGGTAGAAAGAAAATGCCCGTAGTGAAGCGCGGTTGTGAGCTGAGTGGCATGAAGGGCACACAGCGGTCATTGCATCCCGGTTTGGTACCCTGACACCCCACGCCCAATCACGCTCATATTTGATGCGCTGATACGTTAAAAGGTTTCTGTTTTGGAAATCTGAAAGTAGTAGGAGACTAACTTTTTACATATTATGTTCTCAGGATCCTCTCAGCGCATTCTGCATCTACTCAGCTATCAACTTTTTGTCAAAAGCCGTGCTAGCTCCCCCTCTCACACCTATTACTTGAAACCTTAAAAACTCTCACACCTATTACTTGAAACCTCAAAACTCGTCAGTACGGTCCTGCATCGCATGGCAATCTGTATTCCTCGTTGACCTACAAGGTGCAGGAAGAGGATGGTTTCAGCTTCATTTTTTTATGAGAGCGTGGTTGTCATAAAGATTGATCACAATAATTAAGATCACAACCGAAGTGATCTCTACCATAAGCTCCCAAACGACAATAAATTATATTACAATTAAGTTGTTTGTATGTAGATGATTTGTGATAAAGGAAGATTAAAGGATCAAAGAAAATTCACTAAATTCATCAAATATCACTAACGTGACAAAATAAGATTTCTCGGTATCGACAGGAGTGGTGAATTGGGGGCACCGCAGCGTGTGGCAGAAGGGAGTCGCCAGCAACGTGACGCTAGTGTGGGGCAGCGAGCCGTCGCGCGCTGCCGCCGCGCTGCTGGGCGTGCAGTTGCGCCACGTTCGCCTGTACCGCGGCGTGCAGCTGGCGAGCGCTCGCAGCCCGCTCGCCACCGCCGCGCTCGCAGCCGATGTACCCCTCAGCCTGATCGGCGCCTACACCGAGTATGTACTCACCTTTATTTATTTTTTGACATCGGAGTGTCTTCGGAGCGACTTCCGTAATCCCCGGCTCTGCGGGCCACCTCGGGTCAGCAGGAGGAGTGAAGTGTTTGACTCCCCCCGCGACGTCATAGAGGGGCGCACGGGTACACCACGCGCCGCCACCTCGGGTCCGTATGAATGGGGGGCGACGGACATCCCCAAGTCCGCCGCCCCTGGACCCAGTTAGGGGGGCCGGAAGAGGGCAGCGTATGCCCTCCTCCGACGCGAAGAGGGCCGACGCCCGATGCGCCTGCTCGTCGAAATTTCCCTCTCCCTTTCCGCAGCCTCCTTCTGCGCGATAACTGCTTCGCAGAAGGAGACCACTGCGTCCCAGGACTCCTCGCCTCCGACCATAGCATGGACTACGGCCGGCAGCGAGAGGTCACCGCCTACCACAGAGATGAGGGCACGGCGCGTCTCCTCCCAAACGGCACACTCTGCCACCGTATGCCGCGCCGTGTCCTCCCGACAGTCGACGTAGTGGTGATACCGAGCGTCCGGCTTCCTCCCTATGCGACACGGGAATCTCCCGAAGCAGCCATGCCCCGAGAGGATCTGCGTCGCACGAAACGACAGCGAGCCGTGCCTTCTCCCGAGCCAGAGGTTGAGCACTGGCCGGATGGCCTCGATAGTGACGAGGCCAGCGGAAGGGCGCGAGAGCCTGTCCCGCCATTGTACCATCCATGTAGCTCCATGTGTCGTGCCACCAGTGCAGTGACGCGACTTTTGCCTCCAGGTCTCAGGGCGGAGATCCGGCCAGTGCGCAAGCCGCCTCATAAGAGATCGTGCGATAACCCCTGATGACTCTGACGGCCATCACCCTCTGCGGCTTCCGCAGAACAGTGATGGTGCTGGCCGTCAGGTCAGCCGCCCAGATCGGGGCCCCGTACAGAGTATGTACTCACCTAGGTTATCTCTGCTAAATAATGTTGGGTACATAAATAGATAAAATAAGTAAACACCATACAAGTACAACCGCAATTACAAGTTATACGAGTACCGAACATACTTATTTTGTAAAAATTGCATTATCATTTTTACGCTGTTGTGCCTTCTTATATATCCTAAGACTAAATGTGTCTAAATACTCTTCAGGTTTCCTATTGTTATTTTCGTGTCTAGTGTGCGTAGTATTAATATTAAATATTGCTTCAACTCTTCTAACTACTTTTTGTGATCTTACAGCCTTTGAAATGGTTTGTTAGTCTGCCAGTCTGCTCTTAATTTTTCAACCAGCCCAAGCTACCAAGCTGGTTTGATACAATATCAAACCAGCTTGTCCCTAGGTCTTGTATTTCTGGTGTGTTCCGTTATTTTGAAATTAAGTTCTTCAGCAATAACAACCGCTGTGCAATAAATGAGGGTGTCTATATCAATCAGTTAGAAACATCAGATAGAAACTGCTTTAATACGTTTTCATTAAATAAATTTACTAAACGGAAAAGGGTAGAGCTATACTTGAGTTTCGGTAATTTGGTCGAGCAGCTGGATCCATCCCAGAATATTGTGTGAGTATGGTCCTAAATCTGTCAAGTATTTCTGTTATATATATAACTATCTATTATTGGATTTTGATCTACAGTAACTGTTTCAATATAATTTTCTAACGTTTGGGTCAAAGGTTCAGTTTGTGTAGAAGTGTGTGATGGTTGCGAGGTGTATGGTTGAGATTCAGTAAGCGATTGTAATTGTATGAGCGATGATTGTTGTTCTGACGACTACTTTCGTCTGTGTTTTGTGTGACATCGCTAGTGCCTCCACAATTCCGCAATGAGCTATTGGTTATGAATAGTTAAAGATATTCCAAAAACGAATAAGTCATCTAAATAAATAAAACACTTGTCAAAATCTAATCCTGATATAGCAATTGACATGATTCTACTGAAAGCGCTACATGAAATCTTAAGACCCATCGGCTATCGTTTTAATTGGTAATGTCCTGCCGGTCAATTCTGTAAACATGTCGAAGTGAAGGCTTGGGTGAAGAGATTGGGACTCGGACTGTTGTATATGTTCAAATTGCTTGCGGCGATGCAGGATTTCGTTGTTAGTTCGTCGTAGATGGCGCTGCGGTTCTTTTTGTCGTCGTTACATTTCGCTTCTTTGTGTTTCATGTGGCGGCAAGCTCTGAAACTGAACAGGTTTCAATTGAAAATACATTTATTTTCATTTATTGATACTGTGTAAGTAGTTCTGCACACTTTAAACATGTGTTAGTGTTTCCTGTTTTTGGCAATGAATTCATGATCATGACGACACAAATTAATTGCAAGTCAAGTGATACAAGTGGTTGTTTATAAATCATTCAACCAACCACAGTTAGGTACTTAAATCATACTGTTCTTCTTTTATCACGTCTCAAGCTAATTATCTGCTAACATATTATCTGTGCTTAATATGTTTTTATGTGTCCCTACTTCGGTACCATCGGAGAAGCCCAAAAAACTTTATTTGTTTTATTTAAAGAAATCACTAAGGAAGCCTCTTTGAACTTAATATATTTCCATTATCAATGCAATCAGATCAAAGCATTGTTTTAGCACATTTAGGGAAATGATAGCTTTTACCTAAAAGCTTCCTGGAATCATTTTTACAACATTAAACTTTGCTATTATTACTTAATTCCCAGGTCTTATCTGTTCGTCAAATAACCCTTGTACGTTTAATAACACTAAGCGGGGTGCGCCAAATTTCCCCTAAATTTTCAACTCCGATAGTTGGAATACCGAAAATGTTCTTCCTAACATTTTTCATCCTAACAATCACAATACCTAACTACTCTGTCTCTAATGTTCATAATTCCGAAGCATTCAACTTTATAATGTCAGTAGCAATAAACATCTATTATACTTTTATTTGTTTTCCTATATTTTCTCAACATAACCATCTTTTACACTATTATTCAAAGTCATATCTTTTTGTTTAGATTTCTTTTTATTCACAATAATCAGTATTATATACACTCACTGATTATATGAATTGTTTTTTTTTTGTTTTTATTAATTAAAGCGTCTTCTTTAATTTTATACATAGCGGTGTGTACCTGCAAAGATATCCATAGGTTAGGTTAGAACTGTGACCAACTACCCCGAAATGGGTCGCGAAATTTTTTTTTTTTTTTACTCGCAGTTCAACCTATAAGGTTGTCGACTGCTTAACCGGGCTTGCCTGTGGTGGCCTTAATATAATATTAAAGCCTCCAGCCAGGGCTTATAAAAAACTTACAAACTAAGCGACTACACGCTAAGGGCACCCCCTGTGGGGTACGGGACTTGGCTTAGGGCGTCGCTGGGGAGAGGACAGCTAGGGACGGGCTGGATCGAACTGGGAAATTTTTGTGTATGTTTCTTTCTGAGTATGAGTGAAAATATTATGGTAATTATGTTTAGGAATAAAAGCGTTCTGATTAAAAAATAGTAGGAGTTTAAATATATTTACATTAATGATATTATTAATTACAATTTTCGGAAACATGAGTGTTATAAACATCGCCGGTAGCACTACAATAGTGTGAATGAAAACTTTAGGATGAAAAATTTTAGGAATAGTGATCATTCGGATTACAAATCATTAGGAAGAACAATTTCGGGTAAAGAACTTTAGGTGAGCCAATATGGACCCCACTAGGCGACACTCAAAATTTCCCGGGGAAAATTCATATCATAATTCAATTACGTAAAGAAAACGAGTTTTTTTTTTAAATAGTCACTTTATTCATCAATTTAGGAGGGTAGTTCTAATTTTTTCTTCGAAACGATTGAAATAATATTTTGTAGTATCAATATACATTTGGTTCTTTCACCATGCCTCGCCTTTGTGTTAATTATATTAAAAAAAATACGCATAACGCCTTTGATTACCAAGTCTTATCGTGCATATTTTGGTTTAGACATTCGCAACCAAGACAAATATTGATAATAATAAATAATAATAATATAATAGTTGATGCGACATCTGGATTAATTACTCTTACCAACGACTTTTGCCGATTTGTAGACTCTCAATTAGCTCTTATTGAAAATGTTTTCCCAAACATTAGTGAGAATTATCAGAATTATGCTTGGTTAAGTCAACGAGCAATTCTTGCCGCAAAGAATGATGTACACGCACTGAATTTCACCATTCAATCAAAAATTGCTGGCGATTTGGTGACATACAAATCTGTTGATTCCATAACAAATCCCGATGATGTAGTAAATTATCCAACGGAGTTATTATACAACGGAGTTAGTTATTATTGTACTAATACAATAATGTCACAGCTTATTTCAAGATCCTGTAATAGCACCTCAAAACCGTTAAAATTTCGGTTAATACTGCGAATGTTTTGTGTAAGCACGGTTAACATTTTCTTACCAGTGTGAAGAACATTTTTGCACTCCCCAATATTACAAATTATAGCTTCGGACACTGAAAAACTGTCAAGATCACTGATAAGCTGATTTGCCATGATATATACTATAAACTAACTTATCTACTGTTTGTGTGCGAATTAACAAATTATTCTTCTTAGTCTATTGAATTAATATAATTGTCTTCAGCGTATTTGCGTGCTGGGCAATTTATATCACCAGTTGGGTGATCATATTTTCTCTTAAAACGTTTGCACGTTGCACACTGAGGAGGACAAGTTTTGTTACTGCATTCCTTGAACGAGTGTCCTGTCTCTCCACAGAGGTTGCATGTTGGAGATGTTTCGCGGCAAAACTTGGCTGCGTGTAAAACTGCTGGCAATTGAAGCACCTGGTCACTATAGTGAAATCTCTTACTGGGCAGGATGTCCAATCTATAAAAATACGGCCTTGGTTCACCAGGATTTTTCTGACGCTAGGAGGTACTTCTAGAGTATAATTACATGTGGGGCGATCTTTCTTTCCTGACTTATGGCTCATTTTAATTGTTCCTAGAAAGGCCTCTCGAGTAGTTTTCGGCAATTTGTCCGATAGGTTTTGCTCATAAATGCAATCCAATACCTCTTTCTCATTGAGAGCTACGGGGACACCAATTATTGCTATCCTAGGGCGGCGTTTGGACGATTCTTCAATTTTAAGGCCCGATGAAACAAGTTTATCCGAACTTTTTAGTTTAGCAATGTCGTCTTTGTTTTCAGTGCTAATAATGACGCCTCCATTTCTAATTTTTCTTACGCCACGAACCCGGAGTTTCAGTTCCTCCGGCGAGATAATTTTCTGTACCAGAGTTTTGGTTTCGTCACTAGAACGTGTCTTATCGCTAGGGTAGATGGCAACAGAACTTAAATTTTCGGGGCGAATGAACTTGTCTGTACCCTTTTTAACCATATTGGCATAAGAAGTACTTTCCGGTTGCGTTATCTTTTTTTCGACGACCTCTTGAATCTTGAATTGTTGCAGTGAGTTTGCCACAACCTGCTGTTCTTGAAGAAACTGGATGGTGCTGTAAGCCTGGATGGATTTTTGCTTCAGGGATTGGTATAGGACAGCCATTTGAGACGTCCCATGTGCGACCTTTCGACAAAGATTGGTGGCACGGAGCTTCTGATCAGAGTTCATTTTTCCTTCGGCGACCGTCTTTCGAATAAAGATTAATAGATAGATCCGTCGTTCATTTCTAACTTAAACACTAAAGAAAAAAATGCTTGGTTGGCATTTGTTCAAGTTACGAATTTTTTTTTGGGAAATAAACGATCGCCTCAATATGAAAGCCTTATATATCAATTGTTAAATGCTTATAAAGAATTTGGTTGCAAAATGTTATTTTAGATGCACCTAAAGAAAATTTAGGTGCAGTGAGTGATGAGCACGGTGAGCGCTTTCACCAAGAAAATGAACCACTGCAATGCTTGCAGACTACTGTTGGTTTTTGATTAGAGAGACTCCAACCTCTTCTTATAACAGGCAGGCCAAAAGAACAAAAACAAGTTTATTTTTATGTCTAAATAATATATTTACTTTAAAATAACTATCAAAAATTGTTAAAATTAAAAATAAATTACTCTTAAAAGCTATACGTGACTGAGATGTTTTAGTTACTGTTCTAAGTTCTCTACAGCATGGTGATTCCGAATCACACAATTAGATCTCTGGGAAAAAATGATAAGTTTTTTTTTGTTGCCTAGTGTTATTAATTGTTGCATCGTATTCGACGCAGAAAATATAGTCTAGAGAAGAAGACTTCAGTCCAATTCAGTTTTAGTGTTTTCTGCTTTCTATTTGTATTGTTTGTCTTATAACAAGAGGTTGATATTTTGCATTGTTATTAGCCCTTCAATTTCATTGTTTTGGAAATGACTTTCGAAACACTTTCGAATGCAATTAAATTGCATAAACCTTTGTGACTTTTATTACCGCATAGGCAATTAATTATTGTTATTATAACATGATAAAGGTAGGCACTTTATCTTGTTTTGCTGTGTTTCTGCAAATGAAATTTGAAAACACCTTTTATGCATATTGCATGAATAGGGCAGGATCTGTTATCACGTTTGTGATTGTTATTGCCACATCGGCCTCTTGTTCAAGTGTTAATTTTATTAATAAAATTAACACAATGCAGCTGCATTAAGGAACTGAATATCGTAAACCTTGTTCAATGGCGCTGTAACTGTTTCTAGATAGTTTAATTTGTTATGATTTTGATTTTTTCTTGATTTTCACTATCACTAGTTACGTACCTAATCGATAAGATCTCCATTTTTTTTTAGGAAATTGAATATAGATTTGTACATTGTAATCGGTTTTTTTTTTAATAATTAGCGTCTGGTCGTGGTTTGCTAACCAAAGATGAGCCGTTCCAAAAAGTTATTGTGTAGTGCAATGAAGATATTACATTAAAATAATCAACTTAATTCATGATAACACAAAGCTTGTAACAGTATCAAGTAGGTACACAACTTTACTTTTAATCTTGAATTGTGTACTCAGCTAATAACAGGAACTCTGTGGGTTCTGTGTACGTCACATTTTAAATTAATAAACAAACTAGCCAGCAAGTTGCAGCAAAGTCATGATAAGTACTTGCTAAGTGCCACTCAGCAAAGCGGTCACATTTTTTCAACACATCGGTGCACTATGAGGCCTATGTCTGTGATGAATTCTTTGTTTGATGGTAAAAGCCAGTTCTAACAAAATAATTGTGAGGAAATCCTTAAGGTTCAACAATATTAAATTGAAATATTGTTGAACCTTAAGGATTTCCTCACAATTATTTTGTTTTAACAATAAAGAAATACCTCATTAGGCATTACATAATGTCGAAGTGGAACGTTGCGTTATAAATAAGTGGAATTTACGAACGATACGCTAGTTGAATCGTAGAGTTTACAGTCGACAACAAATTAGTAAGTAAAGCTGCTGACGTAGCTCAGGCATTTAATGCGTTTTTTGCATACCTATTACTACAACTCGCAACAATATACCTATTACTACAACTCGCTCATTGAATTCGTCCCCTTCTAAAGCTGAAAACCTTTTGCATGGTAGTGTGCCTAAGTGTAATCAATTATTTAGTTTTGAGCACGTAACACCACGTGATGTAGTTAACGTTTTTAATACACTTAAATCTAAAAAAACAGGTGATTACTGGGGCATTTCCATTAAACTTTTGAGTAACATAATAGACATCGTAGCCCCTTACCTTGCTGTTACTTTTAATAAATGCGTGGATTTAGGAACTTTTCCTGATCTCATGAAAAGTAGTAAAGTCATACCTTTATTTAAATCTGGTAATAAAAATGATATAGGAAACTTCCGGCCTATTTCTATCTTACCTGCATTTAGCAAAATATTTGAAAAGTTAATACTCAAGCAATTGCTAAGACATTTTAATCTAAATAGCCTCCTCCATAATGAACAGTANTCGAGCGCACTGTGGAGTTGTCTTGTGTTGAACTCGAGCGATACATTATAATTTGTGTTTATCGACCGCCCTCTGGTGATTTTGGTCTTTTCGAATCTGTAATGGAGGATTTACTTAATAAGTTAAAGTCAAGTAGTAAAAGTATAATTTTATGTGGAGATTTTAATGTTAATATTTTAGATGTTACTCCACTAAGTATTCGGCTTCTCAATCTGTTTAGGTCTTATAATTTAGTTAACTTGTTTTTTGAACCTACTAGAATCACGGCATCTTCATCTACTTGTCTTGATAATATTTTTAGCAATTGTGATTCTGAAAATAAATTTGTGTTAAGTGACCTAACGTCTGACCACTGTGGACTACTAGTTAGCTTCCCTATGCCACTAAATAAAAAGCCAAATAAAATAGTATACCGGCCTTATACATCTAGTCGTTGCAATAAGTTTAAGCATAATGTATCTAAAAAACTTACACCATCTATAGTAAAACATGAACATCCTAATGATATCTATGGAGCCCTTTTTGATGTTGTGCAGAATGAGTACCAAGCTACATTTAAGTCAAAAACTTTAAACACTATGGGTACCTCCATTGGCTTCAACCAATGGGCTACACCAGGTATTTATAAAAGCAAAGCGAGACTATATGAGTTATATGGTTTAAAAAAATATAAGTTTGATACTCCTTTTCTAGAGTATGTTAGAAATTATTCTAAATTATTTAAAAAGATTTGTGCTACTGCTAAATCTAAATTTTTAAGTGACACAATTAAAAATTCTAAAAATAAAGTAAAAGCGACTTGGAAAATTATTAACAATGAAACGGGCAAGTCGGTTAAACAAGAAAATCAAGTAGAGATTATTGTTGACAACAAATTAATAAGTAAAGCAACTGACGTAGCTCAGGCATTTAATGATTTTTTTGCTAATATACCTATAACTACGACTCGCTCCTTAAGTTCGTCCTCGTCTAATGCTGAAAACCTTTTACATAGTAGTGTGCCTAAATGTAGTCAATTATTTCGTTTCGAGCACGTAACACCAAGTGATGTAGTTAATGTTTTCAACACACTTAAGTCAAAAAACACAGGTGATTATTGGGGCATTTCCATTAAACTTTTGAGTAACATAATAGACATCGTAGCCCCTTACCTTGCTGTTACTTTTAATAAATGCGTGGATTTAGGAACTTTTCCTGATCTCATGAAAAGTAGTAAAGTCATACCTTTATTTAAATCTGGTAATAAAAATGATATAGGAAACTTCCGGCCTATTTCTATCTTACCTGCATTTAGCAAAATATTTGAAAAGTTAATACTCAAGCAATTGCTAAGACATTTTAATCTAAATAGCCTCCTCCATAATGAACAGTATGGATTTACAAAAGGTCGTTCAACCACAGATGCAGGTGTTGCTCTCCTGAAACACATATTTAACGCATGGGAGAACTCGCAAAATGCAATTGGAGTTTTCTGTGATCTCTCCAAGGCCTTTGATTGCGTACACCATGATACGCTTTTGCGTAAACTGCGTCATTATGGTCTCCAAAAGGAAGCTCTTAACGTAGTTGATTCATATTTGCATAATAGGTTTCAATGTGTAGATATCAATGGTGTGAAGTCCTCCGGGCTACCAGTTCATTTAGGTGTGCCTCAAGGTTCTATACTGGGTCCATTCTTGTTTCTGGTGTATATAAATGATTTACCATTTTTCTTAAAGGGTATCTGTGATGTAGTTCTCTTTGCAGATGATACCTCTCTTGTCTTTAAAGTAAATAGAAATAGACAAGATTTTGAAGACGTAAACAGTGCTCTCTCCATGGTTACGGATTGGTTTACGACAAATAACCTAGTTCTCAATGCTAAGAAAACAAAATGTATCAAGTTTGCCTTACCTAATGTTAATAATCTAGGACCGAATATCATCTTAAACAAAGAGATGCTTGAAACTGTGGACTCAGCAGTATTCTTGGGAATAACTGTTGATTCCAAACTACAATGGGGCCTGCATATATCAAGCCTGTCAGGAAGGCTCAGCTCGGCTGCCTACGCCGTCAGGAAAGTAAGACAATACACTGACGTTTACACAGCTCGGTTAGTCTATTTTAGTTATTTCCATAGCGTTATGTCTTACGGTATCCTATTATGGGGAAGAGCTGCAGACATACAAAATATATTTGTGTTACAAAAACGGGCTGTTCGAGCAATATATCAGCTGGGGTCAAGAGTTTCCTTAAGAGAACTTTTCAAAGATATTGGAATTCTCACGGTAGCATCTCAATTTATTTTTGCAAACATATTATATATTAGGCAAAATATACATTTATACACTAAAACCAGTGATATACATAACTTTAACACTAGAAACAAGCACAAATTACATGCACCATCCCATCGTCTTCGAAGGGTCCAAGGCTCATTTGTGGGGCTCGGTATCCGTTTTTACAATAAGCTACCTCTTTCTTATCTTGAGCTGCCTTTTAACTCGTTTAAAGCTAAAGTTAAATCTAACCTTTGTTCGAAGGCATACTATTCAATCAATGATTATTTAGACGATGATAATAGTTGGTCGCAGTGTTGAACGCAAGACATACTTCGTTTTTAATGTTCTTTCATAGTTAGCTTATGACATATGAGTTCATATATTTGTTAATTTATATGTCCGTAGAGGTCAATTACTTGTTTTTTTTTTTTTTTTTGTATTGACTTGATACTCTCATAACAATGTTTTATAATGAGTGTATTGCAACATGTGATTAACTAGTGACTTCGACAGTTGTATGATTTTATTCTATCCTGAGCAACCGGCAGCAAGTTCGTCATGCTCCCTTAGATTTTACTGCTTGCGGTAGCGTCGGGGGTCGGGTTACCTCTTTCCCTCAAATATGGCGAGGGGGGTAATGGCTGATCTTTGCGTTATGCTCGTGAACGGGTGCTGCTTGTGGTGAAAGGTCGTCTTGTTAGCCATGGATTTTACTATTGTTATAACGATTATATGCTTAATGTTTAATTTTGATGGCCCTGGTTTATCACTTGTGGCGTCGAGTCACAGATCTTTTTATTAAATTCTACCCTCTGTACGTGTAAGCGGGCACACCCTTCATGTCTGGAGGCTTATTTAGTTTGATTTGATATTGTTTTTATGCTTGAGTTTGTCTGTTTATGCTGGCATAATGGAGTGTGCTAGCTTACAAGTAGCGAATTATTAAGTTTTATGTTTTTACGTGTTACCTTTGTTGTATTGTTTTCTTTGTAAGAATACTGACTACTTACATATCTTTGTATAAGTGATAGTTCTTATAACTCAACAGACAGATGTGTTGCTGGGGAGTTTGTTGCGCCACTTCTTCTTCCCAGCTAAAACACTAGGAAGTGGTGACGGGCGGGCGTTTTGGGGGACTGTCTTTATGTAGAACTTTGACGTTCAAAAAGTGCTGGCACTCAGCCTAATTTGAATAAATGACTTTTGAATTTTGAATTACGTTTGCGGTTAAANAGATACCTTGAATATTTTGATGAAATAATTTCAATGTATGCTGCTGACCCCCTTTTTGATATGTATCTAACTGAGAGCAAGAAGATACCTTAATGTCTGTAGGTATAACTAATCTGTTATTGGTAACTTCTGTTGTCTTATAAACTAGTTTAAATTAATATCAGGAGTTTGCCCTAAGACTTCAACATCATCACTTGGCAGTGAGATGGAACTACATGTAGCCTCCACGTTAACAAATGATTTTTCCATAGTGATACATGGAACCTCCTTCGTACAATTTTTAAAAGAATTTATAGCTATCGTGCTACAGTTATTTTGGCTCACCACCTGATTCTAAGTAATATTACTAAAAGTTGTGGATTTAAGACTTCGACATACTACTTATGTCTGAGTTAATATAATAAGCTGATAGCCTAGCTCTTGTGTGTCTAAAACTAATTGGCAGATACACAGTATCCCTGGTCGATTTTAAATGATCCACAAAAATATTTGTGTCAAAAACATAAACTTGTCACTATAATGACTTACTAGGAAGTGCATGTGTTTATTTAACCTATGAATATAATTATTTTGTCTAATTGACAGTTGTTCAAAATATGGAAAAGCACACAATATTATTTTATTGCTATTTAACATTAGCATCTCAGTTATTTAGTCCGTAATATCTGCTTGTTTTACTTTTAAACTATTACCTATAAATACAGTAATGTTGGTATTAGAATTATAATTATTATTGTTTGCTAATAATGCCATAATATGCTTGTAAGTCGAACCTGGCATACAATAATTTTGTGTAGAATAACTTCGGTTGTTACCAACTAATTTACCTAAACCTCTTCCTATACTGTCTGAGAACATAACTGAATGACCACTTTTCACAGATGAAAAACCACAAATCTCAGGCTGCTCAACTTGAGATAAATCCTGTCCAAAATCAATATTAACTTGTTTAGTGGCCGTCCATCTATTGCCTAGTAGACGTACTACACTACGTAGGATGGGCCGAATATTCCCAGTCGCCCCCACACGGATTGCCACCGGGTAGCATTCGGGAATAAAATTCCCAGTGGCTACCGGGTGGCGACTGTAAAAATGTTGTTTAATTATCTGTGACTGTGACTGATGATAAGATTTATTTGTTTTTTTTTATTTTTTATTATTGCAAATACTTTGATTATCTGCGATACGAATTTACACCAGGTTTTCATGATCAACTACCACTTCGCCTGCAACTTCGTCCGCAATTTAGTAGGTAGTTTTGGAGAATTAAGCACAACGATTTTCATTAATTACCCAACGTCCCAGCTATTTCTGCTGCTGATTCTGTGGTCTCAGGATCAGCGCAACTATTCACCCCGTTCACCCCGTCAGGGGTTGAGTATGCAATAATGGTTAGATCTGTTTCAATTATCTCACTTTTAGTTAATGCAAGCAATAATGTCCTCCTCTAAAAAATTCATCACCCCTTTTCGCCCCTTATGGGATATATTTTCGAAAAATCCAAACATTCTTAATTTGTTTTTTATCGAAATTATGAATGTTGTGTTTCAACTTTATCGAAGCATCGAACGTAATATAAATGTCAACAGCTGTCAACGGCCGTGTCAGTTGACAGTTTGAAATGTTTATGACCCGGCTCACAAAAAATGGTTTGCTGGTGTTTCTAATGGCTCTAGGCCCGTACTGTAAACACACTTGAGCTCTTAAATAAACTGATCATAAATTAAAATGTAAACAATACTCGTATTACGAGACTTGTATTATAAACAAATGATGTTTTCAAAGAGCTAGCTGAATAGTGCGTTTGTTCCCGTATGTCGATTTCTAATAAAATTACCGTATGAATTTACACGAAATTTTGCATATTCCAATAAGAATAAACAAGTTTAAATCTAATAAGATCGTTTTTTTTGAGAGTCCCATATAAAATTTTCATAATATTCATACTATAAACTTCAAAGTTCAACGAGCCGTTTTTTTGAAATTGCGTAATAAAATGCATGATTTTGTAAACGCTCATCGTAGTTTTAATGAGAGGTTTCTAACTAGATTTTGTTCCTAGGATACTACATAAACCTTAATTGATTGATAGCTACCTATATGTCGTAAAAATATGCCACTATAATTGTAAGATGATAAGATGTCCTTGAAGAGGGAACTCATCGGTGTTAGCTACTTTGACATGGTGTAGGTGTAGGTTGCGTTGCTTTTAGAATTTGAATATCAGTCAAATCTGCACAAGATTGAGCTATATTTTCATATTACTATAAATACTTACTCACTTTTATGGAAAAAAAACAAGATATCAACCTCTGAATTCTCGTAAACAAAAGAAAAAAGTTATGTTTTTTTCACGGTACATTTCTTTGCCAAAATAAGTCTAATTATGAAGTAAACTTGTAAATACATTATGTAAAACAATGTAATAAGTACTGATATAGGAATATTCATTCACATACCGTTAGTTATAAACATAAAGAATCAAAATACTTCATAATGGCTGCGCTAAATTCGTCATAAAATTCACGTAACTTTACATTGACCAAAAAAGTATTATTTTGATGTTGTTTCGTGCAAACTTTTATGTAAAACAATGTAATAACTATTCATAAATGAATATTAGTACACTTACCGTGGAATAACTAGGAAACACTCACTCAAAACACTTAAAATTACACAGGCACACACTGCACGGACGAAAAAACAACATCAATTTTAACATTTCGTTCAACTTTTTTTTTAATGTAACCTACATTATATTTTTTAAATGTTTATGGTTCAACTCAACGAGAATATCTGTAGGTACCCGAGTATTGGAACCTTGCCACAAGAAAAAAACATTGCGTTTGATAAAAATAGAGGTTTTAAGCTGCGGTTTCGGGAGGGCACGCGGGCGTGCCGTCGGGCGTTGACGGAAGATTATATTTATTATATATTCAGTGGTAGATTCTACCAGTTCAAACCGCAACATTTTTCTTATTTAGAGCATTTTAATACCCGTCGTAAATTTTAAACGAAAGGTCAGATATGAATAATTAAAATTGTAATTTACATGTACATAATCAACCTTTATTATCAAACTATTTAAAAGGATAAGGATTAATATCATGATACCAAAATCACTACTTCTCTATTCCACCCGAGGTTTGATTAAATAGTTAAACAAAAAAGCGGTCATTCTAACTTTTTAACCATAATAGTGTTACGAGCTTGGGGTTCGTGACAATAAAAACAGCCGATTAAATAACCAAAATGACACTTTACTTTAAAAACACTAATTACAACTTTAAACTTACTAATTATTAAACACAAGTTCACCACTGGTCACTTTATTCGCACTTGAAGATCGCTTCCGAAGTATTCGCTGCGGTCGCGGACTACGCACTCCTTATATAGGACAGTTAGTTCTAGAAACTTCTATTCTCGAAACATCTGGAATGTTCTCGTAACTACCGCTGCGACTGACCAGATATCGGGAAGTGTAGAATGTTCTGGCAGAAATGTCTAGAAGGTACTTGACCCTACTAGTTCCGCTACTCGATACTAGATGGCGCTAGTAGTAACTTAAGGTACCCGACATTAATTCTGGCGCGTAACAATAGTTAAGACATATACCCTTGCGAACTTTTTCACAAGTAATAATAAGTACCAAAGCAAACAAAACCATGTAGCACATTATTTTATGTTTCATCAATAGTTTTCTCAGAGCACGCCAAATAATGAATTTATTTACAACAACTTTGGGATACATTATTGCAGTTTTCGTGGGGATCATTTCTTTTTTCGAAAATAAAATATAGCCTATGTTTTAAGTTAATAATGTAGCTACGTAATGGTAAAAGAAGAACATCGTTTGAGTAGTTTTTGAGCTAAATCGTAACAAACAGAAAAATATTTCCTCTTTATTATTAGTTTAGAAAATACCTACGAAGTGATTACAAGCAATTATGATGAAGACAAATTTGTTTCAATATCATACTAATATGATAAAGCTTAAGAGTTTGTTATTTTGTTTGTTTCAACGCTGTTATCTCTGGAATTACCACATTCAAGAGGAAGGCAGTAAGCCATACGGTCACGCGGAAAAAACGGGTTATGCGCGTACGAAGTCGCGGGCAATAGCTAATTTATTAATAAAACCAAATTTAAAAAGTCTAACCGCCATCCCCCTCAGCGTGGCCGTAAGACAGACAGCGATGAGGGGGTTGTCGATCCACGCCGCAGTGTAGGTACAGCAATGGTAACTTCAGGAATTTCAAATCGGGATGCCCGATTGCCACCTGGTGGCAATCCAGGGCGACTATTATATTTGGGATGAGCGCGAACAAACGCCCACCCCGCACCCGCACTCATCGACGGCTCAGTGCATAGTAGTCGGCCATGAAGCACAACAACCAGCGAAACAGGTATGAGCTGCCCCCCCCCTAGCTCAAATCCTGGGTACGCCCTTGGAATTGGCATCATTAACGATACACTGGCTGGTATTTGTTGGTAGTTATTTCAGTTATTTAGCTCCAATAATATCTTTTGATTAATTGGCAACTATTAACGACACACTCATTGATGTTCGCTGGTACATTTTTTTTCTCGGATGCAGGATATATCTTCTAATAAAACTGGCATCAATTAACGATATGTTCGTACATTTGATATTTGATCGATGTGTTATCACATATACTTACTTATCGATTTTTCAGTAAGTACATTTATTAACAATTTCTTGTTAATTCAATATAGGTAATTTAATCTTTATTTTATTTTTTTAAATGCCTGTCAATACTTTTCCCAACTATATTGGGATTCAAAAGAATAGCAGTATATTACGTGGAGCGCCTGCTTACCAGACTTCCACGCATTACTAGTCAACACTCGGTACTTGTTGGCCAAATTGGTTTCAGATTTTCTGGCTTCTGACAATCCGTAACTCAAATGATCGCCGACTCAGATCGCTCATAGATAGGTAAATAGTGACAGAAATATAATATAACATTTACTGTATTTCACTTTATAGATCACGGTAACTCATTTTTTATTTCAAAACACTTAAAAAAAAGAATGTTGGCCAATATCCGTAAGTCGTACATTATTTGGGTTATGATAATTTTACTTACTGCGCATTTACTCGTCGTCAAATGTAGTGTTCACTACGATCACTAGTTTAGGGTTTTTAAGTTAACCAAATTTATTTATTTATTTATAATTGGCTAACCAACAATTGTATATACTGTACAAATGTTTAAATAATGATTTTGTATTTACTTACTGTTAGATACGGAAGTGACAGGGGTAGTGGTACGTCAATCAAACTCGCTAGTCTGTTGCACACTAATATATTCAATAATTAAACCGCAAGGCGCGGCCGGCGGGGAGGTGCGGGGCGCAGCCCGCACTCCTGCGCTCGGCATACACAACATCCCTTCCCCATAAGCTAGGACATACTTTTAATCTATTTCCTACTACTAAACTTATTCTATAGTTAAATCTGTTGGTTCGTTATCATCATCGTCGCTGCCGTACTGACCCGCTGTAGGTGTCGTGAAGATCGGACTAATTGCCTGTCGCCTTAGAGATCTAGCGGCTGCTCGCGGAGGAGTCACCAGAGCACTTGGCATCGTCGTCCTTTCTCCCCCTTCTAGCTGCGTTATTGGCTCGGGGTGAGAAGTATTAAGTGGCTCCACATCAGGCACCACATCTGGGTTCCAGTCTTGGTTGTCGCTCGGAAGTGTGTGTAGTGATTTCCTTATTTGATCCATGTGCCTCGTGACTTCACATCCTAAATGTGGCACGTAGATTCTGTACATAATTTTGCCGATTTTCTTTCTAATGATTCCTTGTATCCAACAGATTTTTTTATTATTAATATTTTTGGTTATCCATACTTTATCATTTTCTTTAAAGTCTAACCTGTGTTTCCCTCGGTAGTTCTTAGCCTGTAAGGACTGATTGTGTGCGACGGTTCGCATTAGTTCTGTGGACGATGGTGATGGCGCGATAGGGTTCAATAAATCTAGGCGTGAGCGCAACGCACGCCCGAATACTATCTCCGCGGGTGATTTGTCAGTGGTACTATTTTTAGAGTTCCTGTAGTCAAATAAAAATTTTGTAATTTTCTCGTGTATATTCTTCTTATTGCAGCCCTCCAAAATGATAGTTTTAAAACCTTTTTTTACTATTTTCACGAAACTCTCGGCTTGTCCATTACTAGAGGGATGGTAAGCCGGAGATAAGACGTGCTCTATACCGTTAAGTCTACAAAAGTCTTGAAATTCTGTTGATGTGAAAGAAGTGCCGTTATCACTCACCAACGTGTGCGGAACCCCGAACCGCGACATAAAATCGCAAAGTTTACTTATAACCGCCTTTGAATTATGAGTTGTGGACATATCGTAGCATTCTACCCATTTACTATAAGCGTCGACGATAACCAACAACATATAATTATTAAACGGGCCCAAGAAATCAATGTGAATTCGGTAGAAAGGGTACGGCGGCAGAGACCAAGGCGCGAGCGGCGCGTGTGGCGGTGCGGGGCGCAGCGCACAGCACACGCTGCAAGCGGCCGCTACTCGCTCCAGTGTCGCGTCCACGCCAGGAAACCACAGTCGCTTGCGAGCCTCTGCCTTCATCTTGACTACCCCGAAATGTGAACTATGCAGTTCCCTACACACGTTATCTTGTAGGGACGATGGAATAACGACTTTATGCCCGCGCATTAAGATTCCATTTTCATACGACAGCTGTGTTCTACAATTAAAGAATGGTTTTAAACCATCGTCTTGAACTTTCCTAGGCCAACCATTTAAAATGTAACCCTTAACAGTAGCTAGGTGAGTGTCGCGAGCCGTCTCGTGACGCAAGTCTTTTATTGTTACCGGTAAGTCACCGTCCACTACGAAATTCACGTAGGCCGCACGATCCTCGCACTCCGCGAGCTCGTCGGGCGCCTTCGTGCCGTCCTCCCCTTCCCCGCACGCCCGTGATAAATAGTCCGCGCTGTTAAGCTTGCTACTGATATACTCAATGGTATAATTATACGCTGCTAAAAATATGGCATATCTCTGCAAGCGATTAGCAGACACTTCGGGAATGCCTTTATTCGGCCCAAATATAGCCAAGAGGGGTTTGTGATCTGTTCGTAGTACGAAGGGTTCGGACCGACCGTATAGGTATTGGTGGAACCGTCTTACCCCAAAGATGATCGCAGTTGCTTCCTTTTGGATCTGTGCGTAATTTCTCTCCGCCGACGACAGCGTTCGCGACGCATAAGATAATGGCCTTTCTAACCCTACTTCATCTATTTGGGATAGTACAGCACCTAACCCTGACGGCGACGCATCTACGGTTAATATTAACTTAGCCGTTGGGTTGAAATGTGCTAATGTGTTATCGGACGCGAGTATGTTTTTTATTCGGACGAACGCGTCATCGTGTTTACGAGTCCACTCCCACTTAGTATTTTTATTTAACAAATTATATAATGGACATAATACGGACGACGCGTCCGGCACGAAGTTCCGATAGTAATTAGTGAGGCCCAGAAACGACTGCAGCTGTGACACATTTGTTGGCTTAGGCGCTTGTAAAATAGCTTTGACTTTATCGGGTGACTTCCTAACTCCATTTTTGTCTATTACGTGCCCTAGATACGTAATCTCATTTTTATAAAATTCACATTTACTTATTTGAACCGTTAAATCAGCATCATCTAAGCGTTGTAAGACCGCGATGAGTCTCTGCCTGTGCTGGTCTTTATTTGTCCCCGTTATGAGGATATCATCTAGCAGAAAAATGATTCCATCAATTCCCGAGAGCAAGCATTCCATTGCGCGCTGGAAAATGGCTGGTGCGCTGGACAACCCAAACACCAATCGAGTGTAATTAAAAAGACCGCGATGAGTATTGATACACGTTAACCTCTGTGATTCTTTGTTTAATAAAAATTGGTTGTAAGCCATAGATAAATCTATTTTACTATACTGTACGCCCCCGTGTAATTTGGCTAATAAATCGGTTACCGTCGGCAAAGGATATTGATCGATTATCAACTGTTTATTGATTGTGACAGAGTAATCGGCGCACAATCTGATGCTACCGCTTTTTTTTAAAACCGGCACAATAGGCGACGCGTATTCTGAGTGTTGTACTGGCTCTAAAATACCCAGTGACAATAATCGGTCAAGTTCTTTGTCTATTTTTTCTTTTAGCGCGTAAGGTACTGGCCTCGCTTTAAAAAAAATAGGCTTTACATCGGGTTTTAACTGTAAATTTATTTTATACTTGTTAAACGACCCCAGATTGCCCGAGAAGACCTTAGGGAACATGTTTATGAGTTGTTTATCAATATTAGTGCTAGACTCGCATACCGCCTGTGCTTCCTCGAACACGGCGTGCACGCGCGACGGCGCTAATTCCAGGTCGAACTCACGAATGAAGTCGCGGCCTAATAGCGGCGGTCCGGCCGCGTGCACGACGTACACATTCAGAGTATGTGTACGCCCAAGATATGATATAGGTAATAAAACAACTCCGACCGTCTCAATATTTTGCCCTGTATAACTGAATAACCTTTTGTTGGTGACTGATAACGGCAATTGTTTAAATTTCGACTCGTAGGTATTTTTAGAGATTACACTTACTGCAGAACCACTATCGATTTCGAACTCTAAAGCTAGGCCACTGATCATCACACGCTCCGTCATAGGTTCCCCTCTCACGCACCGAATATTATAAAAACACTCACCGTCGTCGTCTCCGTCGTCCACAGTACCTTCGTCTACGTATTTCACTTTACCCTCACTAGGGCACATTTTACGCAAATGGCCTTTATTGTTACACTTTTTACATTTATACTTTTTGTAACGACACTGATTGGAACTATGATTTGTAAAACCGCACACACTGCACTTTTCCTTTTTGGAGATGTTGAACACGCCGTCGGGGCCTGCGCCGGCGCCGCTAGCGCCTGGTGCTGCCTGCGACGAGGCCTGGCGCGCACAGCGCACGCTCTCTGCCAAGTCGATGGCCTTCGCGAGGGTCAGCTCCCGCTGGTCCTGTACGAAAAGTTTGTCCCGTTCGTGTCCTGGTGCCATGCCCATGATGAATTTGTCCAGCAAGGCCTCCTCCAAATTCTTGAATGCACAGTGAGTTGCCAATCCTCTAATCCTGGCTGCCCATTGAGTGTGCAATTCACCTGGTCGCTGTGTTGCCGAATAGAATACTGATTTCTCTGCAAACCCAAACCTTTTTGGTGTGAAGTGGTCGTCGAGGATTTCCACTATCGCTTCGTAACCCAATTCTTCAACCTTTCTGGGTAGCGCCAGGTCACAAGCAAGCTTAAACGTAGATTCACTCAGGGATGTTAACAATATCGCCCTTCTTTTGATTGTGGCCTTGTCTGTTTCTGAGGTTATGTCGTTTGCGATGAACCACTGATTTAATCGCAATTTGAAACTATTCCACTCCTGTGACAGGTGGTCGAAGGTGGAAAGAACGCCATAAGTCGCAACCGTAGTCATTTTCTAAAAAATGTGAGTCCGTTCGTCGCCACGTGTTAGATACGGAAGTGACAGGGGTAGTGGTACGTCAATCAAACTCGCTAGTCTGTTGCACACTAATATATTCAATAATTAAACCGCAAGGCGCGGCCGGCGGGGAGGTGCGGGGCGCAGCCCGCACTCCTGCGCTCGGCATACACAACACTTACTAAGGTTAGTATTACAATTTTTATAGGTTAGCACCGCATGCCCCATAAAAGATAAAACTATATTGCTGCAAGTTTACATTTTGCTTTAAATTAATTTTAAAAAGGACTAGTAAACAAAGAAAAAAATAAATTATAAACCTAATATAACAAAACAAAATTACAAAATTTAAAAAAAAATAGAAAGAAAGAAAAAAAAAATTAAAATAAAAAACAAAACTCCAAACATTGTTAATGGTAACTCTGTGGAACCTGCTAAACGAGTCAAAATGCACATTAACCAGATCGCTGAAGCTGTTAAATAGTTTGCTAAGCCGAGGGACGATAGAGCTTGTGCCAAGTACTGTTCTACGGGGAGGGGGGTATAATGGAGTAATAGAAGCACGAGGGAGTCTAGCAGGAGCACGAAACCGGAACCTGCCATACTTGGCAGATCGAAAATTGATTGTCCCCAGCTACTGCTGGGAACAATCAATTTTCGATCGGAGTATTTTATACAGAAAAATGGAATCAGCGATTCTTCTGCGCTTCTCCAATGAATCTTAAACAGAGAAAGTCGGGCTTCATAAGACCGTTTTCTTTTGGCGATACCGCTAGCATAAACTAATTGCCACAGAAATCTCTTTTGGATTCGCTCTAATCTTTAATTATGCGTGGCATAGTGAGGTCGCCAGATTATGCTGCAGTATTCCAAGATACTGCGTACAATACTATTGTACAGCAACATCTTGGTAACGTTCCTGATTACGAATCCCAGCATTCTAGAGGCCTTTTTAATAACACTTTCGAAATGAGGTACAAAAGTCAGGGCGTTTTCGAAAATAACTCCCAAATCCATTACTTGAACCACCTCCTGGATAACATTAGAGCCCACATGGTATACGCCAGCTGTTAACTTCTTTTCCCGGTGAATTTAATGTGGTAACACTTCTTGATGTTTAATGCCATTCCATTATCACTACACCATTGTGCTAACGAGTCAACATCGCTCTAAAGCAATCCAGTATCATCGCTAGATTCGATAATTCTAGTGATTTTCAGATCGGCTGCATACATTAAACATTCTGAGTGTGTGAAAATACATTAAAAAGAATCGGACCGACATGTGAGCCTTGAGGTACCCCCGAGGTAGTCTCGTAGGTGCCTGATTGGAAACCATTGACTGCGACAAAGAAGAATCGATTTTTGAGATATGATTTAAGCCAGGTATAAAAAGTACCAGTTATTCCGTATGAAGCAAGCTTTGACAGAAGTATTTGATGAGGAACACGGTCAAAAGCTTTGCTGAAATCGGTGTAAATTACGTCGACCTGCTTGCCAGAGTCAATGGCCTCCGTTAGCATTTCTGTAAACGTCGCAAGGTTAGTGCTAGTTGACCTAGAACCCACGAAACCATGCTGAGAATCGCTTAAGTATAGCTTAAAGTGTGACAGGGATACGGACAAATGAGGGTCTCAAAAATCTTAGCGAAAGATGACAAAATAGAAATAGGTCTATAATTATTAATGTTGTCTTTTTCATCGCTTTTATAAATCGGCACAATGTTTGCTTTTTTCCAGGTGTCTGGAAAAACGCCTGAGCTGAGAGATTTGTTAAAAATAATTAATAATGGGTAAACCAAAGAGGGAGCGCATTTGGAAATAAAAATTGGCGGAATGCCATCAGGGCCAGCGCCTTTGCGAGTATCCAATCCCTTAAGTTTATTGAGTAAGCTCTCGTAATCTATTACGGGTGCCGTTAGTGGTAGGCTATTATTTTTCATATTCTGAAGAAAACTGGAGACATGTTCGTTTTGGGTCGCTTTTGCATTGCTGAAGGCCGAAGAGAAATGTGAAGCAAACATTTCACATATCTGTAGACCATCCGATGTTACTACGATTCCGTTAGTCATTGTGGCGGGAAAAGAACTAGAGCCACCTCTTTTAACCTTAATGTACAGCCAGAAGCGATTTGGGTTCTTGGAGATTTCATCTTCTACGCCTCTTAAGTAGTTATTGTATGAGTCAATTGCCAATTTGGAACACCTTTTGCCCAATAATTTGAGTTCAAGCCTAGGATTCTTGTAAATTTTGTAACGGGACCTTATTTTTTTCCTTCTCCTTCATGGCATTTATTAATTTCTGGTTAAATAAGGAGAATATTTTTTTTTGATTTAAAGGTTGGTTTGCATGCAATTGTATGATATTCTGAATGATTTCGTAAAAAGTTCGTAACATTTCATTGTCATCTGTTTTTTCCACAAATACAATATCCCAGTCTACATTATCAAGATCGTGGCAAATTTTTGCGTAATCCAGTTTAAAAAAATTAGGTCTTATATTATTCGGGTTGTATGAAAGCCAAGTTTATTCAGTAGGTCTCAGCAGAATTTCGATGGGGGAATGAAGAATATAGATAACACTAAGGGGGTTTGGAGCAGCGGTTACGCTACTAGAAGGCAAGGTTAGTTAAAACCAGATCTAATATACGACCATATATATTCATAGTGTCATTAAGTTGCCTTAATTTGTGCATGTGAGTAAAGTCTACTAGTATATTACTAAAGCCAGGGGGAGTATAATTATTTACTGAGTCATTTAACAAATTCCACTTGATGTTACCCAAATTAAAATCACCAATAATACAGGCATGCAAGCCCGTCCGTTCGAACATTAAATTACAGCAATCCAAAAATTGCTCCAAGGTACTACGTAAAACAGGGGGTGGCAAATAAACAGCACACAGAGCTATTTGACGAATAGATTTCGTAAATGGGACTTCGACAACTACCCAAAGATCACATTGACTATCCCAGTGAACCATACGTTTCGAATTTCTTTTCTTTAATACAGCGATCAATACACCCCCTCCATCCTTTTCCCTATCATCTCTATCTCTTCTGTATACTACATATCTGTCATCAAAAAGCTCCGTACTCAAAACACTACTATTCAATCATGTTTCTGTCAATATTACAATGTCATAGTTTTCCAAGGATACTTGACGACAAAAGTTATGGGTCTTTCGTTCGTAGACCTCTTGTATTTTGATAATAAATATTAAGGTCCGCGAATTTTATCAAAAATAATAAATACCAATGCTGTGATATACATATTGAAGGAGATAAAAGCTAAGTTAGTTTATTTAATGTGTCTATATTTCTGACCATAATGTGCTCAGATTCTTCCGTTTTGCGTATGAACCTTTAGCCACCCCGAATCCAGACGAATTTATAACTAAGGCCTTGATCCTCGCGGCAGCATGAAGAGCTCTATATGTCGGGGATAGATGTTCAGTCAGGTAAATTGCGGTTTTTGGTCTACATTTTTCTTGTTAAACTTAATAGCTGAAGCTATAAATTGGTCACGAAGTCGAGGAAACGCTAGTTGCACTATAATTGATCGTGGTCGGGTATTAGCAGGGTTAAGTTTAGCAACCCTGGTGCAATGCAAAATGTCTCTATTTTCCACTTCACATCCAACAACCTTAGAGAAATCTGACACTATTTTAATCAGATTTTCTTTTTTTTTTCAGGCAAACAGTGAATCTCAACGTTGTTTGATCTTATTTGTTGTTCAAGTTGATCTAAGCGCACCTTTAGTGAATTTATGTTATTTTTCATATCAGAATTCTCCCTCTGCAGTACAAAAATATTCTCCTTAGATGCAGTATGCTCTTTTAATATATCCTCATACTGACTATTCATAAACTTCATCAATTAATGGACTGTAACTCGCTGTTCAACAGAGCTTTCATAGTGCCCTTAAATTTAGTCAACATTACCGATAACTCAGTCTTCATTACTTCCCGGATAATTTCTCGAATGTCATCTCGCGACAACATACCTTCAGTAGTTAAAGTGTTTTGTGGTGGAGAGCTAAGAACCTGCCTTTTATTTGCTCTCATTACGCTGAAGAGCGTTATGGGTCTTCTTGGTGGGCGACTCATCATCAGCCATATTAGATTGTTGTAAAACAAATAGCAAAATAAGCGTGTATGGCAAAGCGTAAAAAGCTATTGTTTCCAAATTAGTGTCAAAAGAAAACAAAAAGGCAAAGAATAAATATAAAAAAAAACAGCAAAAAGCAAGGCCGGTACACAGAATCGAACCTGCGCCTCATCACTGGAACGCCGCTCCAATCTTTACTTAGCCACCTGGGTTTGACCTGTAGACACGAAATTAGCAATGTATATCCCGGCAAATGTATACAATCAGGGCAATTGTTACCATATAAGGTCGCGCGTCGAGCCGTGTCGTGCCCCAGTTCGATCCAGCCCGTCCCTAGCTGTCCTCTCCCCAGCGACGCCCTAAGCCGAGGCCCGTACCCCACAGGGGGTGCCCTTAGCGTGTAGTCGCTTAGTTTGTAAGTTTTTTATAAGCCCTGGCTGGAGGCTTTAACATTATATTAAGGCCACCACAGGCAAGCCCGGTTAAGCAGTCGACAACCTTATAGGTTGAACTGCGAGAAACCACTCACATATATAAAAAACCGTGTCGTGCCCAGTTCGATCCAGCCCGTCCCTAGCTGTCCTCTCCCCAGCGACGCCCTAAGCCGAGTCCCGTACCCCACAGGAGGTGCCCTTAGCGTGTAGTCGCTTAGTTTGTAAGTTTTTTTTATAAGCCCTGGCTGGAGGCTTTAATATTATATTAAGACCACCACAGGCAAGCCCGGTTAAGCAGTCGACAACCTTATAGGTTGAACTGCGAGAAGCCACACATAAAAAAAAAAAATTAAAAAAAGCCGTGTCGTGCGTTCTGACTCACCGCCAATCAGCGAGTAGGGGCGTCTCCAAAGCGGCTCGCGAAGCTGTGACTCACTGCTGCTTCAACTTGTGATCCCTTTGTTATAGACGTGGAGTAAAATAAAAACTGCTTATTTCTTCACTTTTGATGAGTAACTTGCAGTTGTTAATTCGCTTACACTTGCATTAACTTATGTTCTATATTTTTAGTATAATACTGTATCGATATTGCTCTTATAAAAGCGGAGAATATTTATTTTTAACGGAGTGACTTGCAACACGTCTTACTGCTAGCGCGCGCGCTACGATCTCCAACTTCTGTAAGTTCCTACTCAATGTTGGTGCGTCCAGCCGCCACTTGCAGTGGCACGATTATGAATGCGCCATCACTTAGCTACCACAGGTACACTAATATGAGTAACACAGTCTATGGATGTAGAAAACCACTCTTCCAATTAACTAGAAAAGCAAATCGAAAAAAAAAATCTATTTGACAGGACAGAACAGAATGTAAGAAAAAAAATGTGTGTCGACCCCAAACAACACGGGAAGATGATGAAAAGTCGATTCAAATTTAGTCGATCATTTCTTATCTCTTCTTTTTCGGTATCCTTACATATTCGGTTAAATAAATATACATATTCAAACATTCCATTCTTCCGCGGAGAATCTTAACACCGCCATTCATAAAGTTACATCAAATGTAATAATAATAATAACTCAGGAAGGTATCCCGCGGCACTAAGGAGCTACTTCTTATAGACATGGCCATTAGCCAACAGGTTCGTCGATCTCGCAAGGATCTGTCGACATGTTGGATAGATTACAAGAAGGCCTATGACTCTGTGCCACATACATGGCTCATGAAGGTGATGGAGTTGTACAAAATAGATGCAACTATAGGCACCTTTCTTGAGTCATGTATGAGGCAATGGAAAACAGTCCTTCGCTATCCAGGATGTCGATCAATTCAAGGGAATGATGAGCCTGTATGGATTAAACGGGGAATATTTCAGGGGGACAGTTTGAGTCCACTTTGGTTCTGCTTAGCTCTGAATCCTCTAAGCACACTGCTGGAGGATTCAGGCTTAGGCTATCGGTTGAAAAGAGGTGGTCAGACCATATCTCACCTTCTTTACATGGATGATCTGAAACTCTTTACCCCCAACAACTTGCGACTGATGGAGCTACTGAAGGTAACTGAAAACTTCAGTAGTGCCATCAGGATGGAATTTGGTGTGGACAAATGCGCAGTCATGCATGTTAAGAAAGGGAAGATTATGGAATCTGAGGGAATTAAACTCTCGGATTCCATACAGGTTAGATCCCGCAGCTCAACCGAAACCTACAAGTATTTGGGTATGTCGGAGGCGTTAGGCATTAACGGATGAAACAATCGCAAAAAGGTTTTGAATAGTCTTTTGTCAGGCGGAAATAAGGTGCGCGCCTTCAACGGTTAGGTCATGCCAGTACTAATGTACTCTTACGGCATACTGAAATGGACTCAAACTGAACTCGATGCCCTGGATAGGAGGGTCCGTACACTGCTGACCGCAAATCGGATGCACCACCATCGGTGATGAGATTGTACATCCTGCGGAAGTGTGGAGGTCGAGGCTTTTTGAATGCCAAGGCTCTCCATAATCGCGAGGTGTGCAATCTCAGAGATTTTTATCTCAAATCTGATGTGGGTATGCACCAGGATGTGGTCGCAGTGGACAAGGGACTCACCCCGTTGTCCATGGCTAAAGAGAACTGGCGCAAACCTGTAATACTAACTACAGATGATCGCAAGGAGGTATGGAAAGGCAAGGAGCTTCACGGGCGCTTCTACAGGGCTCTTCACGAACCCGATGTAGACTTCCCGTCTGTATCCTGGCTACGTTTCGGCGACCTCTTTGGGGAAATTGAAGGTTTTGTCTGTGCGATTATGGACGAAGTTATCCTGACGAATAACTACCGGAGGTATATTATGAAAGATGGGACGGTTGACGTGCGTCGGGCATGCCACCGTCCGAATGAGTCCATCAGACATATTATTTCTGGTTGTTCTCGTCTTGCTAACGGCGAGTACTTGCACAGGAATAACCAAGTGGCCACGATTATCCACCAGCAACTTGCTTTAAAATACAAACTTGTAGATTCCGAAGTACCGTATAACAAGTATGTGCCCGACCCAGTTCTCGAAAATGACCACGTCACGTTGTACTGGGATCGGTCTATCATCACTGATATCTCGACTTAGCACACGAGGTTGTCAACATGTGGAATGTGGACTCGGCTGTCATTGTGCCGATTGTCGTTACGGCCAATGGCCTGTTGGCCAAAAGCTTCGACGACCATCTGTCGAAGTTGTCGTTGCGCGGTTGGGTAAAAGGCCTGATACAGAAGGCAGTACTCCTCGATACGGCTCGTATTGTGAGGAGGTTCCTTTCTCTGGAGCCCTAACCACCGGTAGCTTGGACCTTGCTCCCGACATCCGCGGACTACTGCTTTTTATATTTTTTTTTAATGTGTGTGTTTTTTTTTGAAAAAATATTTAAAAATATAAATTAGTATGTAAGTGAAATTAATAAAGAGAATAATAATATCTTGGGACAACTCACACACGGTCATCCGATCCCAAACTAGGCAGAGCCTGTGCTATGGCAACCAGACAACTGATAAACATACTTATATATTTCTAAATAAAAAAATAAAAAAAATAAAATACACCCAGACACGGAACAAATGATCATGCTCATCACACAAANATAAAAATGTTAATAATATTTACTTAATATTAAAATAGTAACTGAGTAATATTAATTTATTTGATTAATCTAATTTGATTATTTAAACATATGTCACATATAATTTATAATAAAGACCATAAATGGATGGTTCTAGCTAAGTTTAGTTTTCGTTAAAATGTTTCTAACACTTAATTATTTACTCATAGACTGGAAGGTGAACTGTTAGCGTCAGCAGAAATTTTAACTGGGTTAAAGTCAATGTTACATAATTTGTTTGAAGCAACTCATGTGTTCTATTGTATTTGATTTTTGCACAGGGCGGCGAATTCACTAAGACAGCAACAAAATCAGGGGAAGTAGGTCATCGCAGTGGTATGTTCTTGTTGAATCAGCATCACGTGTAAGTACGAAAATCTGGGCACTGGGCGCCCTCATAATCGACTGAATTGATGTACCTGAATTCCGCTATCTTCCTTGCAGGGCACTCAGCATCTCCTGTTTTATGATTGCTGGGTTTTTTGAAGCGTGAACAAGTTGCACATTTCGGCATCTCACCTTTTTTTACGCACTCTGACATCGAGTGTCCTGCTTCACCACAATGACCACACATAGAGTTGACCTCTCTGCACGTTTTGGCTGCATGGCCATATTGTTGGCATTTGTAGCAACGAGTTACCAAAGTAAAGTCCCTGACAGGACAGGAAGTCCAATTAATAAAGAGCCTTGATTGAGTGATTAGGGCTTTACGTAAATTAGCCGCTACTTCAATGACGTAGTTACAGGTCAACGCATCTCTCTTCCCAGATTTATGACTTAATTTTACAAAGGTCAGGAAGGATTCCAAGGACATGCCAGAAAACTTGTCGGCTATGTTTTGTTCGAAAATGCACTTCAAGACCTCATTTTCAGACATGGAAGTCGGCACTCCTACGACCACGATCCGGGGTTTGCGCTTGCTGGGCTCGTCGGCGGTAAGACCAGATGAAGAGAGCTGGACTGCTTGCTTTAATTTTTCTGCGTCGTGTTTGGTCTCGGTACTGATAATAACGCCACCATTTTTTGTTTTGCGGACACTACGAACATGCAGCTTCATTTGCTCTGGGCGGATGATTTTTTGCACGAGGTGTTTTGTTTCATCGCTAGATTTAAATTTATCGTTGGGATAAATGGCCACAGAGCTTAAATTGTTCGGTCGAACGAAATCACTTGTTCCCTTCTTCACCATGTCGGCAAAAGAAACATTTTCAGAAGAGCGAGACTCCTTCATTGAATGCTTGAGCTCCACAATGTGTTCCGTCAAGTTCCGCTTTTCTTGTAAGTCATCCACCATGTTGTATGCTTGAACGGCTTTCTGTTTCAGTGATTGATATAGGACTGCCATCTGCGAGGTGCCAGATCCTATTTTGCGGCATAAGTTGGATATCTTCAATTTCTGGTCAGAGTTCAGTTTTCCATCCGTGGCAATAGAGCAAACCTCATTTAGGTGCTGCTCAATGGATGACATCCATTTTTGTATCTCGGACGTGGATGCAATTTCAAGTGATTGGGCTTGATTTTGCATCGTCGTATTCTCCGGTGAGGCGGAGGGATGAACTCGACCACATGGATTACACGGGCTGTTATCCATTATATTTTCATCATCAAAAGTTCACTATTTCTAAATTTCCATTATAACTATTAAAACTAAACTGTAGGCTAAAATTTAGAATTCCATTACAATATGAATGCACTAAACTAGGTCACTTTTATTATTGTGTGAATTAAAAATTGCTAACTAATACGTCTGTATGCTACGAACAAGCGCGAGCGATATTATGGACAAATTACTCCCAGACACAGAACAAATGATCATGCTCATCACACAAAGATTTGTACTGGGTGGGAATCGAACCCACGACCTCCGGTTTAGCAGTCAGGGTCACTAACCACTCGACCAACAGGCAGTCAAATGTACAACGCCATCTATCAACAATGTAGTTGAACTGCCAAAATATTAATAAGTTATAGTTACAAATATGAGTAAGACCACATCTAACGATAACATATAACAATAAGATAATAAATGTTCACTGTTCTTTTGCTACATATTAAAAGTTTCACAAATAACTTAATAATATTTTGGTGTTATTTTCATGCATTCGATATTACTATTTTTCTCAATAAATGGCGCTTGAAAAGTAATTTTCTTTTAGTAAAAATGAGTTGATTGCAACGAAACCAACACTAAGTTCTACTCAGAGTTACGACTCTTATGTAAAGCTATCTACATATTATACAATTTAATGTCCAGTCAATTGTCATATTATAGTTACGTGCCAGAATTAATGCCGGGTACATAACATCAGTTACTACTAGCGCCATCTAGTATCGAGTAGCAGAAGTAGTAGAGTCAAGTACCTTCTAGTATTATCTATGCTAGAACATTTTGAGGTCTCGACATCTGGTCAGTCGGGACCCGTATTTAGAGGACTTTCCAGATGTTTCGACATTAGAAGTTTCTTGAATAAACTGACCTTTATAAGGAGCGCATAGCCCGCGACCGGGTCAGTCACGGTGCCGCAGCGCTCCTGCTGAAACACAAATGCACTCATAGGCAAGCAGCGATATAGAGACGCGCGTGCCATCGGTTGCGCCTATATGGCAACCTAACGACGTGCCCGTAGTTACGGGCACGAATAACGATCCTGCGGGATGAAAGGCCTAGCCTATGCCCGCCAGCCACGCCCCCTTGCGAGGACGTCGCGAATTTCTCCGAATCGACCGGGTCAGTATTGGATTTGCGATACAAGCGGATACTTCGGAAGCGATTTCGGAAGCGATCTTCAAGTGTGATTAAAGTGACCAGTAGTGTAATCATCATCAATTTCATCAGCAGTTTTTATTGTCACGAACCCCAAGCTCGTAACATTATCTTCTTCTCCAGATTTAATAAACATCTTACTTAGACATAGAAAATCTACAAAATATGTTTGATCCAGAAACAAATTAAATGCAATTTCATTTATTTGTTAATAGTACCTTCAATGTTTTGTGGAGAATAATATTGTTACGAGCTTGGAGTTCATGACAATAAAAACAGCCGATTAAATAACCAAAATGACATTTTAATTTAACAACACTAATTATAACTTTAAACTCACTAATTATAACACACAACTTCACCACTGATCACTTTATTCGCACTTGAAGATCGCTTCCGAAGAATTCGCTTGTATCGCAAATCCATACTGACTCGGTCGCGGACTACGTACTCCTTATATAGGACAGTTAGTTCTAGAAACTTCTATTCTCGAAACATCTGGAATGTACTCGTAACTACCGCTGCCGACTGACCAGATATCGAGAAGTGTAGAATGTTCTGGCAAAGAAATGTCTAGAAGGTACTTGACCCTACTAGTTGTGCTACTCGATACTAGATGGCGCTAGTAGTAACTTAAGGTACCCGACATTAATTCTGGCGCGTAACAATATGCTTTCGGTTTTTAGCTACGAAAAAAAGATTTATTTTCAATTTGAATCAAAATATCGCCCTGAGATAGTGCAGTAATGTCTGATGATTTATTCATTTCATTTATCAATATAATATCATCACCAGTTTGTGTGCTTTGGTTTTTAGTTTTAAAAATACTGACACTTGAGTCTAATCCAGTTTTTTTGCTAAAATAATTAGAACTTCCGTAAAAAGATAAAAACTGTTTGTTATAGTCGACCTAGTTGATCTTATTAAGAATTTATTTTATAACTTAATGATGACACTTGATATTTTTTGTGAGAAAATAACATTTTTTAGTCTAACTATAAATTAAATCTAACATTTTATTAGTTAAATTTTATCTCATTGGAGCAGATGTTTTATACTTAAAGTTATGTCCAATAGGTGTTGTCAATTTATCGTCAGCTTTAATACCAAAATAGTTTTGCGCTTGTTAAGATTTCCTGTGTGGAGGCTTTCGTTTTAACTATAGAGTTAAACTGATAGGTGTTATGGAATTACTAAACCTAGATTTTTTCAATTGTGATAATAGTCCACTGCACTGACTGCCTCCAATTATAAATGCCCTTTTGTTACATTTATTTTTAGTATCAAGTATCACGTTTTCTGTGTTGTTTGTCGTCTTAGATTCCTTAGTTTCCGTATCCGTCTGCGAAGCAGTAGTTCATTCTTCGAACGTATTTTCTCGAAGCTGTGTGCGTTTTGAAGATTGGCTAATAGTCAATTCCTTATTCAATTGTTGCAAGGGGATTATTGGGCTTTCGTTTAGTTTGTGAGGAGAGACCCGAAAACTGTCTGTAAGTCGACGTCGTTCACCTTTCTTAGTGCTGCTTGACATATTTTGTCTTAAAGTCGGTAGTGGGCTTCTACATGCATACATTCTTGGGAAATGGGAACGTAGATACAAGTATGAGGGACCTGTTACTTACAATAATTACAATAATTTATGTCTACAGTTTGCTGATAGGCGTGTCGACGGCGTGGGAGCCTGCGCCGCACACGTGGGAGCTGGAGAACGGTCCGTACCCCGGGCTTGCGGGCCCGCGCCTTGCAGAGTTTGGCGCCAGCCCCGTGCCTGCGCGGCGCCGCCTGTTCGCATGGCTGGCGCCGCGAGTGCGTAAAACCTGCAACGGCCATGAGCGCTGGTCGTTCTACAACGACCGGACTACACTTGCAAGTTGTGACTTCGTGGACGCACGGAGTCCCCAGTAAGTAAAATTAAAAAAACAGGAACGAGAGTAAAAGTTTCACCATTCTCCGTTTCACCAGTTTCAACTAAGTTACTACACAATAGCTAACTCAAAAGTGTGTTGAGCGCGTAGCGAACTACAAGTACCTAGGACTAATAATCGATGAAAGATTTACTTGGGACGCACATGTAGACACTGTGTGTGGTAGACTTCGCTCAGTACTAGGGAAACTGAATAATTTAAAATATATAGCTAGTAAGCGAATACTGTACATCCTTTACCACGCACTCGCAGATGCAACAATAAATTACGGGTTTGCTGCTTATGGACTGACGTTTCCGGTACATTTAAACAAAATAAAAAAAAATGTAAATTAGACTGTTAAAATTACTAACAAACAAGGCAACTAAAGACAACATTAATAAGGAGTACTTACGAAAAATTATTTAAAATTTGTAGAATATTACCCATACAGGAAAAAGTAAAGATAACGGTTATCTTAGGACACCACAATAAAAACGAACACAAAATTAAGAGAGCGTATAACCGGCAAACCCGTAAAGCGACGCAAAGAAACAAATATTTAGTCCCAAAGTAAATAATTATTTTGGTCAAAGGACGCAGCGATGGCTCATTCCGACACTATAAAATGAATTACCTACGCAAATTACAACTGAAGCAGTTTCTAAAAAATGTCCTGCGTAAGCATTATTTAGGTTTATGTCCTTAGTGTGAGAACCTATTTATGTAGTGACTTTAAGAGGCGGGCGCGGGCCGATCGGTCGCGCATGCGCGCGCGCCGTGTTGCTGTTGTGTCGTCGCGGCGCCTCGCTCGCGCTGGGTTGCTTGTCTCCCTCCGGCGGGGCGGGGTGCGGCGGCGGTCGGGACGATTGTGTGCTTGCGTGCGTCGCTCATGCTAGCCTGGTAGGCAAGGCGACCTGAGCCCATCATTACATTATTGGATATTCAGTGTGTGTACCTCTTTTTGTTTATGTTTTTGTTTCGACTTTGCGTCTATGTACCCATAATATAAGGTAGTCAATAAGTACTTATATATTATAAAACTGTATCCACGAGAACACTGCCGACAAACTGTACAGCAGTTTGGCAGACGATATGTGTATTTTTTCCATGTAACTTTCCTGAATAAATAAACAAAAAAAAATAACAAAAATTTGGTGATTCATATTTTTTCAGAGCCCCCACGGTAGTTGTTCTGGTCGTCGGCGACTGCAGCGACAGCGAAAACACGGTGAAGCTACTTGTGAAGCGCGCCAATGCCACCCACACCCAGCTAAACCTGACGCACGTAGACCGCGCCGAGTTCTTGAGCGCTCTGGACACTGCCAGCCGCTCATTTCTGTTCCTGGATTGGGACATGTGGCAGGGGGCAGCTAACGTGAGAGTCGTGGAGCCTCCCCCCTGCGTGTCTGTCGACTTTGACTGCAAACAGGAGCTCGATTCCACCATTGCAATGCGCGTCGCCGATGTCGACATTTTAAAGAAGTACGCGCCTCATCTTTTTCAGTACGTTCATGACTTTAACCCTTCGCTAGAATCGTTGCGGCAGATCATTGAGCGACAAGCTAGCGGAGTAGACATTGAAGAGGCGGCGTGCGAGTGGGTCTTGTCGGACAAAAAAAGTAATCAAATTAGAATCAAAGACCAAAACAAATATGACATGCACACATATAATGTGCTGATATACCTATGCTTTAACGATACCAACAATTCGCAATATGAAAGTATTCTAAAATCAGTTGGCAGACTAATATACGACACGTCTAAAGATAGGTGCAATTTTACTTTCAAAAGACGTTATACTAATTGCTCCAAAGATTACGATATGAGAGATAGATTAAACAAGTACACGCAGACAACAGATTCATACACATTGGCTGGTGTGATATCCATGACTGTGAAGGGTGCGGTTGCGGCGTCGGCGACCGCAGCCGCGACGAATGTGCCATTGATGCTGGCGGACGTGGTGCCGGAGCAGGGCTTGGACACGGCCGCCACGTGGCGCGTGGCCGGCCGGCCGCGCCATCTCGCGCGCGCATTGCTCCGCTTCGTGCGCGAGGCGCGCTGGACCCGTCTTGCCGTGCTGTCCCAGAACACGGAGCTCGCTTCTGATTACTATGCTGCGCTTAAAGACCAGGCGGAAATCAGTTTACGAGAGTTTTCGATACCACTCTTTTTAGGGGAACAAGAAACTCAGGCAGTGTTACAGGGTCTACGAGACACAAATGCACGCATCGTGTTTATAAACGCCGATTCTCAAGCTGCTATCACAATCGTGAGGGCGGCGGTCGCGGCTAGCATGGGCTACTCGGACGGCTTCGTGTGGATAGTCCGCGAGTGGCAACAGAGCGAAGAGAAGTGCGGTACAGAACTCTTTACAGTATCGTTTTGGTCTCGAGGGCTAGAGGGCCTATCGCCAGCGGACGGCTGGGAGCCGGTACGCCAAATTTTGAATAAAACAACTCTGTTGTTGAACCGTTCGTGGCCACCACGTGCCATCCCGCTGGTTGATGCACTGCTCTCACTTTCAATGGGCTTCAAAGATGTGTTCCTGCAACACCCGGAGCTGCGACAAGACCTGCGTAGCGTCCAAATGATTCGGTGAGTACTGTAAGGACGTATAGCACCTCGCCCGCGACTTCATTCGCGCGGAATTAGTAGGGATTTAGGGTAAGTTATGATTCAGTTCAGGGAAACTGAATCATAACGATCTTTACTCATCTTAATGATGGTTTAATTGAAATTTACTTAAGTGAAAGTTACCTTACCCAATTTTGTTTGGGGAAATGAAAATCATCTTGTAGATTCCAAAATTCCCTTTAGTACGGAACTCCGTACCTACTCCGTACATTTTCTGTTAAAAAAATGTACCGTTAATATACAATTATTTTTTAAAGTCATGTGGTGCGCGCCATGCGCAAATTAATATTAAAAATGAAACGCTGAGTTACCTATTTCGTTGCGATGATTTGAAAAGTTTGGTGCCCGGCGCCAAAAGTTCGACATTTTTAAATAATAATCAGGGGATTTTCCCAACACACTGGTATATTTTGAATTCCCTGCCGTCCAACCTGATATAACATAATTATGTTTTACTGGTCTACACGTTTTGCCATTTCTGGCGTACAAAATTAGTTGCACTAGACAAACAATATGAAAAAACACCGGCCAAGTGCGTGTCGGACCCGGGCGTGTCCTCCCGCCGAATCCGAAACAGGTATTTCCCGAATCAGTCGTGTCCGGTGAGCACCTGCGTCGGGCGGAAGGTGAGGACGCCGGTTCGCCTCTCTGGCCACTCCTCATAGAGGGTACTTATCGTCGCAATTGGTCCTGCGCAACTTCGTTGCGTCACATATTACAACATTTTTCATTCGATGTGGTTTGGTGAAAACTCAGGTGGTTTGCGATTGTGTTGAGGATTTTTTGTAATAAAAAAAGTGTGTTGATTTATTAATTCTGGCAGGTTATTGAAACAAAGTCTCATGGAAAAGCCAGTCGCGAGCGTCAGTCAGCACCTACACTACGCGGAGCGCTCGATTGAAGAAACGCATGTGTTCGTGGACCTGTGGTGCGGCGGCATCTTCGAGCGGCGGCTCGCGACGTGGCGCGTGAACGCGACGAACGGCGCCGTGGTCGGCAACTTCTCGCAGCCCGACGAGCTGCAGCTGGAGGACGGCGCCTCGGGTTGCACCGTGCGGTCCGGCGACCGGTTCGACCCCAGTTGCTACGAC
>NDFZ01004627.1:27794-45912 GCA_002192655.3 Mamestra configurata | reverse complement strand
GGACGCCACGCCACAGACGTGAGTACCGGGCGAGTCGGGGCGGGGCACAGCGCTGGGCGGGGCACAGCGCTCGGCGCGGGCGCAACTGACACAGTATGTTACAGGCGCGGGCTGGCGCGGCTGTGCTGGGCGCGCGCGGCAGAGCGACGGCCGAGCGCGGCGGAGGTGGCGGCGTACCTGGCGGCGTGGCCGCGCGCGCTGTGCCCGGTACTGCTGAGCCAGCGCGACGAGCCGGCCGACGCTGACAGCGGCTTCGGGGAGTCGCCCTCCACGGAGCTTCTGCCGCCCGACTCACCTGTGCTCTCCCTATATCAGTTCGATGATCTCGCCACAACTCACTGATCTGAACAGGTAATAGTACTGTGCTTTTAAAGCTGCGGCATGGCACATTATCCCACATTGGTACCAGGTACCTATAGGCAAAATTAATTGATCCCCGATGCGTTTTAGGCCGGGCTTACACCTTACGATCCGGGCTGATCTATGTCTTTACATGTTAAAAATCTGTAAAGGAATCATTTTTGTACATTGGAAATATTTCAAAAACCAAATAGCCAGGGTGTTAAAAGACAACCCACAGAAACCATTTTTGGTTTTTTTTTGGAGTTTACTCCTTAAGAAATGATTTTCATATTAGCCCGCGGTATGAATGTTTTGAGGAGTAAAATCGAGCCAACTAGCAAAGAGATCGTATAATCAATTGCTCTCTCGACTATGGATCGAGATATGAAAGATCCTATTATTTCAAAAAGCCCCATAAAAGCAACATTTAAGATGTTTTTGCATTCAACGCTTTTTGGTTCTATAAACATGTCTAGTAAACGTGGACTCTACGAATTAGTATCGCGTTTACTCAATAATTGTATAAGATATCTCTTGATCGCCTTCATGCAACCGTAAGTGTTATGTTAGCTCTTTGAAAGTAACAGTCAGTAAACTAAACGTAAGTACCTTAAATTAAGTTATTTAAGTATCGTATAAAAATTTACCTAATTTGTTATTGTACAAATTCCAGGTTGACTACATTCGATTCTCAATAGGTATGTCCGAAGAAAGAGAACTAGTTAAAAAACGAGGAAGCTTCAAGGGACGCTTAACTGCGTTCATCAATTACCTTGATGCATCCAGTGATGAGGAGCTGACTAGTTACGAGGTTGCAGTTACGGATTAGAAGAATCGAGTCTCTGTATGGCAAAAGGGAGAAGATGTTTAAGCTCAATTCTCTGAGCGTACTGAATTTGAGTCACAGTATTATAAAGCACTGTCTAGGTCAACGACAATGAGAGAAATGTACCCGTATGAGTCAACGTAAGCCTGTCAAATTGCCCACGATACATTTATATATAAATTTAATGAGAGTTTTAGCAATTGGTTGGAGTTCCGTAACAGTTTTACTAGCCTCATATTTAATAATAATATTATTATTTCGTTTATTCAATTTTCTTTACTTAAGTATACTTATATGGGTTCGATTCCCACCCAGGATAAATCTTTGAGTGACGAGCATGATCATTTGTTCTGTGTTTGGGTCGAATTTGTCTATAATATGTATGGATTTAGAAATATATAAGTATGTTTATCAGTCGTCTGGTTGCTATAGCACAGGCTCTCCCTAGTTCGGGATCAGATGACCGTGTGTGAGTTGTCCCAAGATATTACATATTGTAACCGTTTTTTAAGGTTTGTTATGGAAAATTAAGCACTACGATATTCATTTAACGGCCTCAGGATCAGCCTGATTTGAAATTGAATCTTGAAACTGAATTGAAATTGTTAGATCTTGGATTTTGCTATACGTAAACAACAAGTTAAATTGTACTGCTAGCACAATTAAATCTAATTACCATGAGATGATACATGGGCAGCTTTTTCAAGATGGAAGTAAAATTATTCATATTTTGACTATATATAAGCCGCCTAGAACAAACAAGGTTTTGTTTTGTGAGGAAGTGCATACCCCAGGATCCCCTTAGGGTGTGACGTTTTTATGATTGGTGATACAAATATAGATCTGTTGTGTAAATCCGGTCCAAGCAGCGTAATTAGTAAGTACACAAACAATATGAGCGAGTTGGGCTTGGAATGTGCTATCCGTGACGTAACGCGAGAGGAGGTAGACCATGTGTGACCATGTGTGGGTTCGAACTCGGCGTGCAATATCTGCTTATGTGTTAACTGTTAAGATATCAGATCATTATGTTGTAGGTGTGTGCCTCGCTAATAAATCGGTCGTGGGCGATGTTCCAAATATATTGCAATCTTATAGGACTATTATATGTGATAAAAAGGTATTGGAAAAACTTGAAAATTTTTCATGGAGTGAGCTCTCAAATTGTGAATGTCCAATAGACCCAAGGGCGTACCCACGATTTGAGCTAGGGGGGAGCAGCTCATACCTGGTTGTTGTGCTTCATGGCCGACGACTATGCACTGAGCTGTCGATGAGAGCGGGTGCGGGCTGGGCGTTTGTTCGCGCCCATCCCAAATATTCCCAGTCGCCCTGGATTGCCACCAGGTGGCAATAAGGCATAAAATTCCCGATTAAAAATTCTCGAAATTGCCACCGGGTGGCGACTAGGAAGTTATTGCGCCCTCTTCAAATCGCTGTACCTACACTGCGGCGTGGATCGCCAACGCCCTCATCGCTGTCTGTCTTACGGCCGCGACGACGGGGATGGCGGTTAGACTTTTTCAATTTGGTTTTATTAATATAGATTTGCTATTGCCCGCGACTTCGTACGCGCATATCCCGTTTTTTCGCGTTCCCGTATTGCTTATAGCCTTCTTCTTGAATGTGTTAGTTCCAGAGATAAAAGCTTGGAACAAACAAACAAACTCTTCAGCTTTATTATATTAGTGTGTTATTATGAAGGATAACAAACAAATTTCTCCCTATCCTAGGTCCACATTTATATTCATAACTCTTTTAGTTACGTGCATTTCATCCCTCCTCTTCACATGACCATACCAAGATCTTTTAACTTCTCCGTTACTGGCGCCACTTTTACGCAACCTGTAATGTACTCATTCATCACTTTATCCATTCTCGATACTCCACTCATCCATCTCAACATTCTCATCTCCGCTACATGCAATCTTTTCTCATTCGTCTTTTTCACAGCTCAACATTCTGATTCATACAGTACTTCACGTACTACTGTCTTATCACGGACTTATAGATTTTTCCCTTTAACTGGAGTGGCATCAGTGGGTCGCAAGTTGTTCCAGCGACAACAACAAGGTACCGAACAAGCGACCCGAGGTACCGAAAGTCGGAGCAGATCGGTATAGGCGTTCCGATGAGAGCTACAGGTATAGGACTGGAGAGACCGCCGAAATCGCAGAACAGGTATTCTGTTTTTGTTCTGCTCAATTTCAGGCCAACACTCTCCAGTCTTTGCCACCACATCTCCAATCTGCTCTGGACCTCGAGGCAGCTTTCGGCAACCAGCACAATGTTATCAGCAAACAGCATGCATCAGGGAGCCTCTTCCTGAATGTCCGACGTCAGAACGTCCATTATCATCAGGAATAGGTAAGGGCTAAGGGCCTACCCTTTTTGCAAACCGACTGCCACACTGAAGCTGTCAGTGGTGCCCACTACAGACCGAACTTGGGTACTGCATCGACTGTATATCGCTCGGATCAACTGCACATACTTCCCAGGCACACTTTTCTCCTTAAGGCCCCACCACAAAACCTCACGAGGCACCCTATCATTATTCTATTACTTTTCGAGGTCAACGAATACCATGTGCAAGTTTTTATGCACAGCTCTGTATTTTTCGCACAGCTGACGGATAGCGAAAATGGCATCCGTTGTACCCCGACCAGGCATAAAACCGAACTGGTTCTGTGAGATTTCACTCTCTTCTCTCAGCCGCCTTTCAATAACTTTTTCCCATACACTCATACTATGTGACATTAGCTTTATTCCTCTATAGTTTTTGCATTCCAGCACATCGCCTTTGTTTTTAAAGATGGGCGACAAGAACTGTTGCAGCATTCATCAGGTATGGCTTCTTCCAGCAACAACAATTATGTCTAATAATAATATTATTCCACATAGGTAATCTTATATTATGTTTGGAATAAACTTTTCTTTTTCTGTCTTTTCAGATTGATATTCATAGTTTTATATAATGTAGAAGCAATTTTTGGAACGAAGTTCCTTATCGCGCGTTGCACAAGGGGGCTAGACGGAAAAAATTAAGACCAAAAGTTGTAACGACACTTTTTGCTATAGTTGTAAGGCATGCGGCGTGCGCGTGTTTCTCTGTCTGTCTCTCTCTTATAGAAAGCAAGCCAGTTATTTTGGTTTCGTCTTTCTATTTCGCATTGAACAGTGTGGTGTCGCGAAGATTATTTAAAGAAAAAAAAAATTAAAACGAAGTAATGAAAAAAAAAAATTAAATGTTCAGAAATTAGTTTCAGTAACCGAATCAGATGCATCTGGAAATATTAAACTGCAAACACATAAACACACATTCACATGCTATAAGAAAATGGATCCTAATGAAAAAGATAATTGTAGATTTGGAGCGCCTTTTTTACCGTCACGTAACACAATTACATTAATGCCAATGAAAGACACAGATTCTGATTATTTTGCAGATCAGTTCTACAAAATCTGTCATTGATTTCATTACTAGAGATAAAGGCATTTCATTGTGTACGTTCAACGTCCAAAGCCTTCGTAAACATTCAGTTGATTTAATCGACTCTGTTACAGAAAAAACGAACATTTTCTTATTATCAGAGACATGGTTGGACAATCAAGAAGAATGTGATATACCGAATTTTAATTGTATAACCCACTTTAAACGTGATTTTGTTCGTTCAGATGGAGTTGCGATATATCACAACACAAATGATACGACCAATCTTGTAACACCAAATATGTCGGTCATTATGAACAATATTGCAGATTTATGTGCAGCAGAGTGTGTAATGGAAAACGGCGTTACCTTAATCATGGCAGTCATATATGTGTCACCAAATAACAAAGTAATAGATATTCAGGAGTTCATTCATCGAGCACTGCTAGAGTATTCTAAAGGTGTATCTTGAACGCTTAGCACATACAACAAAAATTTAGATAAACTTCCACTCATTTTGGCCGGTGATTTTAACATCAACTTTAGTAATGAAAAATTAAAACCATTGCTACAGTTTCTAGAGGAAGAATTTGATTTAAGAATAAACAATAATCCAGCAGAATCAACAACAAAATATAATACTACCATCGAAGCAGTTTTTTCAAGACATTTATATAAAATATTACTAAAGCCAAGCCAATTATTACTAGCCTACTGATTAAGTTTATATTACATTATATTTGTTATTAATAAAAAAAATATTATTATAACTTAAAAAAATAAAATTTTATTACAATTACCTTCACTAATTAATCGAAAGGAACTTCGTTCCATCCGGGTGTCCCTTGACACCTCTCAAGTTTTTTTTTTTTATTTCAAGTTCTGTAAATGTGAGGACCATGGACCATTATGAGATATGCAGGGGCACTTGAGGGTGTGTCATGCTCACTCCAATGTCCCGCTGATGGTGGCGCGTGTATCGAATCATTCAGTTCCCTTCAAAATGGTTGAGCTGAATGGTGCTGAAGCAGGCATCATGTTCGTGAACGGACGCCATCAGTGGAGACTGGTCATCCCTTAGTTGCCACTGCCTCATTTTAATATTTGATTCTATAAATTGTTTTTTTCTTTCTTTACATTGTTCTCATATATAGAATTAATTTAACCAGGATTTTTGTAAACATAAAATGATTTAAAAGAGTGTCCGTGGAGTTTCTTGCACGTTCTTCTCCATAGAGATCTACGCTTTCAAACGTGCAAATAGCTTCATGTTTTTGACGGACTGACTTTGACAATTCAAAAGTACCTGATAATGGTTTATTTGAAAATTTTAAAACTTTGACATCTTATTGAAGAATAAAGCTAACCACGACCACCCATCTAACCGTAAAGACTTCCACACTTCAATTGGTATTCCGTCTGGACCAATTGCCTTACCATTCTTCATTCCATTCACTGCTACTCTCACTTCATCCACACTGACCGTCCGACGGTAGCAACAGAGAATTTTATTCCCGAATGCCACCTGGTGGCAACCTATGTCCCCACATGGATAATAATATATCGACTGGGAATATTCGGTCCATCCTACGTAGTGTAGTACGTCTACTAGGCAATAGAAGGACGGCTCTTAATGCCTTTCATATGCACGATGTAATTCTATACTATATCGAATCGAATGCCGTGATTCTACATAAAATAATGTAATAAATATCAAATAAAAAATAATTAATGAGTTGAAAGATGTTAATTTCCCAACACTTCATTTTCTATAGAGATACCTACACGTTTTTAATTCTCATGTTCTAGTTTCCAGTAGGTAACAGAAATTAAAGTTCATTTTTCTCTTCTCGCTGGGTACGCCCTTGAATAGACCTATATGACAGATTATGTTATTTTTTTTCTGATGCTTATAATGAAGCGAAAACCAAGTATTGGTACGCAATAAAAGGAAAAGTAAACCTTGGATCACACAAAAGCTTAAGGAAATGATCGGTATTAGGGATAAGTTATTTAGACATTTTAAAAATAAACCAGATGATATGAATTTGCGTAGACAATATAATATATTTAGAAATAGATTAAATAAATGTATAAATAAAGCTAAAAATAAATACCTTCAAGAAGAAATAAAAAAATATTAGAAAGATTTGGTCTAAAATTAATTCATGGATAGGAAATGAAAAAAGGAGTGTAGATTCTGTAATTTTAAAGTACTTAGGAAAATTTGAATGTTCAGTTGATTGTATTTTTAATAAGTTTTCAGCAACATTCACTAAAGAAAACATATATGTACTTAGTTATAATCTGCTCAGTCTGGAAATGTATCACTGCGGTTTCACAAAGCTTATCCGATAGATATAGATCAAATAATAAATATGTTAAGCCGTGACAAGTCTGACGGAGTAGATAAAATAAGCGTGAAGGAAATTAAATTATTAAAATCTAAGTTGAGCCCTGTAATAGCTTCATTTATTAACCTGTGTGTTGAAAAGGGGTTGTACCCCGAGAAACTCAAAACAGCATTAATTAGACTTATTTTTAAACAAGGTATGCATAGTGATTACCTACGCTAACTATAGGCCAGTAGCCATATTGTCAGTTATAAATAAAATCTTAGAAAAGTTTATTGTGAATCAGGTTAGTGTTTTCTTGGAAAAACAAAATATTCTAACAAATGCACAACATGGTGTCCGACGTGGGCGGAGCACGGCGACGGCTCTGGCGCAGTTCGTGGACGACGTCAATGAGTGTTCGGATCAGTGGAAGCAGATGGGGAGGGGGCATTGACTACAAAAAACATTTGACACTTTGGAGCACCACTAGCTGCTTCAAGCCATAGAGGAATGCGGGGTCGCGGGACCACTTAAAAGGTGGTTCCGTGCCTACCTCGCAGACAGGACGCTGCGAACGGTCATTGACGGCGTCGTCGGGGAGCCTAGACACGTCACGTGTGGTGTGCCGACCGGATCCGTGTTTGGCCCCGTCGGATACATCATGCATGTCAACAGTATGTGTAATGTGGTTCGTAAGTGTCGCATATATAATACATATCGCTGATGATACTTGTCTAGTTTAGACAAAGATTTTAATTTAATTGAAAGTACCATCCAGGAAGATTTTACTAATACTTATCATCAAATGGGCTCATGTCAATGGCATCATAATAATTATAAACAAAACCAAGTATATACGATCGCCTTATGGCAAAAAACTCAAACGTCCGCCGCGCATTTTGGGGCATAGCTAGGAGTATCTGCACAGTGATGGACTGACGATGTGTGAGTGTGCAAATATTGAGGTGGTGGAGGAATACAGGTACTTGGGTTTAGTCATAGACACAGCAGCTTCTCATGGAAAACACACATTATACAATTATGTGTCAAACTCAGATACGTGCTTGTGAAGTTCCACCACCTTAGTTTTGTGCTGGATAGGGCAACATTGTTCATGGTCTACTACTTATGCACTGGTTGACTCACTGCTTTCTTATGACTGGCATGCTATGGTAATACATTTAAGACAAATATGGGCAAAATAAAAAAAATACAAATCAAATTCATGAAACTAATATAATATAATAATTATGCCGAATGTTGATCTCGATGGCGTTCCAATAGATCGAGTGGAACAATTTAAATATCTAGGGCATCTACTCACCGACGACCTTACAGACCATGCTGATATGGAGCGGGAGCGGAGGACACTGTCGGTGCGAGCCAACATGATAGCCCGCAGGTTTTCGCGTTGTACTGCTGGGTGGGCGTTCCGGGCGGTGTTGGGGCTGCCTCGTTTCTGTAGCGCATCAGGGATGTTCGCGATGGCGTGTACTGATTGTTTCCACGCTTCAATGAGTAAGCGGTGTGCGTCCGTGGTGCGTCGGGTGTGGGCCAGCCCCAATGCTGTCCTGGCAATGATCGCCAACAGGCTTGACTGCCCTTATGTCCGGCATTGTTGTGGCAGGCATGTTGCTGTTCAAATGCCGGTTAGAAAATTGTAATAATTGTGTTTATTGAATTGAATGACCAATAGTGTAAATGGGAATAAATTTAATTCAATTTCTTGTTGTATTGTCATTGTAACTGTGTGTCTAATAATTAGTATGAGTCTTGTAACTTGAGTATAAATAAATAATTCTAATAATAATAGCAGATAAAAACACAAAAAAAACGTTGTAAAAGCAGTGATTACGAAGATTTAGTTTGTATTATGTAAAATGCTGCCGGCTCTGAGGGTAGTGTTGTCAGTAGCTTTAGAACAGTATGGTAGGGATATATTTAAATACAATAGGTATTATACATACAAGATCTCAAAGGAACAATAGATAATATTAAAAGGTTTGTTGTACCCACTTGTAATAACTATTATGGTCGAAGATGTAGAAAGTTTTTAGTTCCAACTATTTTTAATAACCTTCCGGTAGATATAAACAGTTGTGTCACACGAGCGTCTTTTAAAAATAAAATACATAAGTACCTACCTCTTTCGGAAACGGCGACTGTCGCAACCCAGCGCTGGGCACGCCACAATTGCGGCGATAAGACCCCTCTGAGGAGTGGCTGGAGAGGCGCTTCGGCGTCCTCACCTTCCGCCTGACGCAGGTACTTACCGGACACGGCTGTTTCGGGAGGTACCTGTTTCGGATTAAGCGGGAGGACACGCCCGGGTGTCAGCACTGTGAGGATCGCCCGGAGGACACGGTGGAGCATACGGTGGAGATCTGCCCTGCTTGGGCTGAGCACCGCCGTGTCCTTGTCGAGGCGATCGGCGGCGGCAACCTCTCGCGTCCGGCCCTGGTTGAATCCATGGTCCGGAGCGAGGAGGCTTGGGAAGCGGTCACCTCCTTCTGCGAAGCAGTAATGCTAGCGAAGGAGGAGGCGGGCCGCGCGAGGGAAAGGCAAGGCCTTCGCCCCAACCGCCGCAACAGGAGAAGACGCCCCGGGCGTCGGGAGTCGCAGGGCGATCCCCGGCCACCGTAGGCGCGGGCCTGCGGACGGCGAGCGTTGGGTGGCTCGCTGTCCGATCCCACCAGGCCCGGGTCGATGGCGCGTTGTGTTTCACGCGCGCCTCAAAGAGATGTCAGCATAAAGAAGGGGCCCGCTAGGGCCAGAGCCTGCCAGGGTTGCGGAATTTGTTCGAAAGAGTCACCGCGGCCCTGGAACGCAAAGGGCCTTGGAAGAAACACGGATGGGTTTTAGTCAGTAAGAGTCTGACACGCCCTTCCGCTCCACCCAGAGCGGAAGAAGTCATTTGATGATTTCCCATCGTTAAAAAAAAAAAAAAACCTACCTCTTCAATATGTTTTGTCAAAGAATATTTAAAGAATAAAAAACTTGTACTTTTGTGTGTACCTACCTATCTGTTTGCATGCTCAAACAGCGATTCAGACGATAAATAATTAATACTTATTATAAATAATAAACTTGTATTTTTGTGTGTATTTGTTTATAATATAGATATATGTGCTAAAGAAAAGAAGCTACATCTGCCAACAAACTGCTTTGCAGTTTGGCAGAGGTAATAATTATATTGTTAGCAATATATTTATCTACTGTGACTTGGTTATGCCTATACAAGTAGGTACTCGCCGTTAGCCAGACGAGAATCAGAATCAGATTGCTTTATTTGTAGGTCAAATTACAACAGAGTGTGAGATGTTATAGACAGGTACATAGATCTTCTATGTTTTGCCCAGAGGCGTGCAAATTTATTTAATTATGTTTAATTAACAAATTACAAATACAAAATACGAATTTAAAATACAATCAATTTCAATAAGAATGTCAAATAGATTAAGTTGCGTGTCATATTAGTGGTAATGTCAAACAATATTCAAGATCGTCAAAATAAGTGAGGCGATGTACAAATTTTCTGAGGAAGTAATTATAGAATTGTCGTCTAAGTAAGTAGTCCTGTAAGTAGTGAGTAAAAGCATTTATTTATCAAAATTTTTAATAGACATTTTTTGAAATTGTCTAGATTTAACGTTTTTATTTTTTCAGGTAGTTTATTACCTAAATATTTTTTGGCCATACAGAAGGTACTTTTATTCATTACTGCAGTTTTGACATAAGTTACTACGAGTTCTGACTTATCTTTGTCGCGTAATTTTCTGTAGGTAGTAACTTTTAGTAGATATTTTGTATGAGATGTTAGATTTGACAAACACATTTGTTTCGTAAATGTACAATGATGACAAGGTAAGAATTTTTAGACGTATAAAGAACGGTTGACAGCTATCTGTGCTTTTAAGGCCACACATAGCTGTGACACATCTTTTTTGGGCTCTAAATACGAGTTCTCTATCTACTGAATTGCCCCAGTAGGTAGGGTCATGTGTTCAACAATGAAACACTAAAAATTCAAAGCCTCATACACCTTTTGTTTTTACAGATAGAAGTCTAAGTTTCTGCAGGTTTAAAGGCAATTTTATTGGGTATAGGATGTCATTTATGGTTTTTTAAATTGATGTGTAACTAATCAGCAAAAAAATAAAAACGAAAAAATTGACAATGTTTCATTGTGTCCACAGTGATGTACACAGTGAAACACCACAAATTCAACAATGAAACATAAAAATTAATAGTGTGTTCAACAATGAAACACTAAAAATTCAATGTCTCGTACATCTTTTGTTTTTACAGATAGAAGTCTAATTTTTTGAAGGTATATAGGCAATTTTACTGGGTAGGTATCGGATACCATTTATGTTTTTTAAAAATAATGTGTAATCAATCAGCAAAAAAAATAAAACGAAAAAATTGGAAATGTTTCATTGTGTACACCACTGTGGACATAATGAAACACCACAAATTCAACAATGAGACATAATAATTAAGTGTTTGTCTCATATTTTGTGAAATTTATGGAGTAGGTGAATGATAAAAAATGCTTGAGTTCAATCAAAAAAGGTTTTATTACTAATTTCACTTTAATCAGACTATTCAGGTTACCTCTAATAGGTAATAACGAATTAAGATAACGCCTTACAATGTATTATAAACTACACAATTACTAAATTTGCTATATTTATGGCACTCGTTAATTAAACTAGTTAAACAATAATGACAAACGACTTTTTAGGCACTTACATTCATCTCAAAATTATAAAATCACAAACATTAATTAACTATAAAAATTGGCAGAGATCACTTTAAATTAACTAATCACTTAACGAGTAAATCTTAGACCTGGTAAAGATGCATCATCTATAGTCTTATATTTTTGTATGTATCGAAACAGCGTAGGATAATACACATTGCACTCTTGTGCAGATTTTCTCAAGCTCTTTCCTTTTCTGTGCATTAGAATAGCTCGAAGCATATTTTCCCCTAAATGATCGCCTTTCTTTCTTTTTAGAGATTTAGTACGCGCCATCTTAAATGAAAAACAAACATCAAATGTTAAGATTAATTTCTAGCCACAAAATTGATTAATTTGCACGGAAAGTCGATGTTGGTATATGGTAACACAATGAAACAAAATAGTACACAATGAAACAGTGTTTCATTGTGTCCATTGTGCAACTGTTTCATTGTTGACTACATAGGGTTTGTTTTACTAACCTCAAAAAAAAACACTAAATAGTAACACTTTTAACATATGATCTATTCCACTTAATCTACAAAATATGTTTAATGCTAGATAATCATGAAAAATATGAATTTTTCAACCATAATTTAATGAAAAATCTTTAAAGAATGACGAAAATACTTACATTTTTGTCAAAAAACTTTAAAATGCTCCACAGACACGTCTTCTCCCACGTGGCGCCGACGCAAACTGGGGTGGGGCGGGGGGTTCTCGAGAGTGTCCTTACGCGATATAATGCACGATCTGGCAGCGCAGCGTTTTAGAAATATTACAGTGTTTTATTGTGTACCACTGTTTCATTGTTGGACATATGACCCTACCCATATTACGCCATATCCGAGTGTTGATGCAACATAGCCGTGATAGGCTGTAAGTACGGATTCTAGGCTCACTGTTTTCGATAGTTTATAGAGAACATAGAACAACCAGAGATAATATGTCTGCTGGACTCACCCGGACGGTGGCTTACCCGACACACGTCAACCGTCCCATCCATCATAATATGCCTCCCGAAGTTATTCGTCAGGATAACTTCGTACATAATCGTACAGACAAAACCTTCAGTTCCCCCAAGAGGTCGCCGAAACGTAGCCAGGATACAGACGCCGGGAAGTTTACATCGGGTTCGTGCAGAGCCCTGTAGAAGCGCCCGTGAAGCTCCTTGCCTTTTTATACCTCATTGCGATCATCTGTAATAAGTATTACAGGTGTGCGCCAGTTCTTTTTAGCCATGGACAACGGGGTGAGTCCCTTGTCCACTGCGACCACATCTCGGTGCATACCCACATCAGCTTTGAGAAAAAAATCTCTGAGATTGCACACCTCGGTTATGGAGAGTCTTGGCATTCAAAAAGCCTCGACTTCCACACTTCCGCGGGATGTACAATCTCATCACCGATAATCGTGGGTGGTGCATCCGATTTGCGGTCAGCAGTGTACGGCGCAGGGCGTCGAGTTCGGTTTGAGTCCATTTGAGTATGCCGTAAGAGTAGGTACATCAGTACCGGCATGACCCAACCGTTGAAGGCGCGCACCTTATTTCCACCTGACAAAAGACTATTCAAAAATCTTTTTCGATTTCCAATTCAGTAAAGGACGGACTGCTTTGGCTACATCTAGTGTGGTTATGGTATTTTTTTCCATTTGTGGTACAGTTTCGCACACGCGCACGACATCGCGCATCCAGCCACCCTCAGCGTAACAGATGGGCACCGACTAGATGCTGCGCCAGAATGTACTCGTGGCGACATCATCCGGACGGCAAACGTCTGTCACACTTTGTTCAGGTCGCTCCCAAGCTCTACATACCCACCTCTCATCGCTCTGAAACATGCGGTTTTGCGAGTATCGGTCAACCCGCCGGTTATACCGCCTAATACGGTTTGCCCATGCACAAACTTTCTGCTTCAGGAAGTCGATGCGCTCTGTGACATGGAAAGTGTATTCTCGAGGGCTGATTCCAGTCTTCGGGGACTGGAATCAGCCCTCGAGAATACACTTTTACGCCCGCCTCACAAAGCGCATCACACGTGGTCGCGTGTTGCCGTCCCTGAAGCAGTATAGTTTGCTGATGAGTGCCCTAACATCATCGACACGCCGCTCGATCCTGCATTGCCAGGCTGGTGCAGCAGGTTTCGGTTATATTATTATTACCTATTGGAACTCTTCATTAATATTCGTGGTAACACTGGTAACTCGGAAACTGGATTAGTTAACTTATCGTGAGTGGGAGGAGCACAAAGGTCGTATAGACAAAGATAGCACAGTAACATTTGCTGTAGGTACCTATTTATTTTTCGCATTCGCTTTCGCGCTGACTTGTTAGAAACATAAGAAACAGTACGAAATAGGTAGTAGTAATCCCGCTCCTGCTAATGCTAGTTTAAATTCCAACAAGATAAAATCTATGATTGTACCTATCACAAGATTTTAATCATTCCAACAGTGAGTTATGTAAGTTGTGTTATCGTGATTACACAGCGCCTGCTAGATAGGTACTGGTAACACATCCTGTTTTATGATGGAACGATTATGTAGGTACACGGCTTAATAACGTAAGTTCTCGCGTAGGCAAAACATGTCATGTGAAAATGATGTCATTAGACAATAGTTATGTCGCTAAGTTTTATTGTTTTGTTTTGCAATCATTAACGTCTGTTGTGAAGTTGACATTTCTGACCTTAATATTCCAGATGACATCTGTTTAGGGGCCATTCATTTATTACCTACGTAAGACGATTTTTACTAGTTTGTGACCGCCCCTCCCCCCTAAATAAGAGAAAATAAGAATAGGCTAACACTTCCATTGCGTTTTAGTACTGGGACTATGGGTGATGCATACCTACTCCGAGTGACCAACCTGTTTAGGAATTCATAACTTTACAAGGCGAACTATCTCTTGATCTACCTTGTCTCGAAATGCAAAAACTATGGGACGTGTTTTGAAAAGTATTGTCTGTGCATCATCTTTTAAACGTAATTTGACCTCGAATTTATTGAATTTACCTAATTTATCTAAAAATACCTCTCTAAAATCTATTATGCAAGTCATCTATTGTTTTTGCTTCATTATTTATGAAATTGCAGCGACACTTTTTTGCAAACAAAATCTATATGACTTTGTCATTTCAAATTGTCATCTATGTTTACGCCGAGAAATTTTGTTGCACTCGTCAATTCAACTTTTTACCGTTATATTCTATTCGAGTAGGTATGTAAATTTTTTTTTTTTCTTTTTAAATAGCATTGAGAAATTGAGTTTCATCGATATTTTTTTTTTTTTTGTAACTAATGAATTAATTTAAACTACTATTTATAATATTCTCATCATTGCACACAACAGTGCAGTCATCAGCAAATAGTACCTACCATACGATCTGTAGTAGATTTGGGCTGGTCATTGATATAGGTACCTAGTCGTAGATAATAAAAAGTTGTGGGCCGAAAACACTGCCTCGTGGAACTCCATATTTAATTTTTCTACTCCCGGACTTATAATTGATTTCATGTTTCGTATTAGGACAAATTTTGACAATACTCGTAGTCTGAGTGCAATTAGTGATGTAAGATTTTAAATATCTAAAATTCATAGATTTCGCTCACTCACTAATGATCATCAAAACTGTTAGGGTATTTCCTGAAGTCATAGAAAGCTGAAATTTGGTGTGAACGCTAGGATTAACACACAGGCAACATAAAAAAACCGGCCAAGTGCGTGTCGGACTCGCGCACGAAGGGTTCCGTACCATTATCTATAAAAACGGCACAAAAATCACGTTTGTTGTATGTGAGCCCCCCTTTAATATTTGTTTTATTTTAATTTAATTATTTATTGTTAAAGTGAATATATAACTAAATATTCTGTGAATGCGTCTAGGTACTTGTTGCCGTTATCAATATCGAGCAAAAACGAGCAAAAAAAATCACGTTTGTTATATGGGAGCCCCTTTAAATATTTATTTTATTCTGTTTTTTAGTATTTGTTGCTATAGCGGCAACAGAAATACATCATCTGTGATCATTTCTACTGTCTAACTATCACGGTTCATGAGATACTGCCTGGTGGCAGACGGATAGACAGAACGAGTAACGACAGCGGAGTCATAAAAAAGGGGTGTCGGCGACAAGACCCCATCCACGCTCCTAGGTGCAAGTAGTGGTAGGGACGAACTAACCGCGAACTAATAGGGAACCGTGTTTCTTGTAAATATTCGTAAGGTCTAATTAGAATCTTGTTAGATTAGGTTTTTATTATTTTCTAATTAGTGTTGTAAGGTAAATTTGTATGTAAGTAGTCTTATTAGAGTCCGATAAGTTAGTTTTTTAATAATTTGAAAGGAAATATTTGCATAACTTTTTCTATTGTAAATAATTACGTAACTTGAAAATGTGCTTTTTTGTTTATGAAGATATTGTTTTGTAATTAGTGTCAAATGAAAGGTCTTAATGTAAAAACACTTTTACAAAAAGAATCAAGTCAATCGGATAAGTAGTTTAGGAAATATAAGGCAAAATGTATAGTGAAAATTTGTTACCTTAGCAATTATTCTAGTTTTTGTTCTAGAAACTTTTATGTTGTAAGGTTTATGGCTTTAATTATGGTTTTATTTTATAGAGTAAGGTTTAAGGAATCTAACCATGTATAAATTATAAGGATTTATTGGCAATTTCAGTAAAATAAAGGCTCCAAGGGTTTCGGCTCATAGTAAAATTAAACGTTAAAAAAGGGTCAAAATCGCGTGGGCGTCTATAAGGTAACGACGGCCAGTATAAAAGGCGGGTTGATTTCCGGGTCGACAGGCAGTCGCAACACAGCCACCGAAGAGGCAAGATAAGGAAGAAAAAAGGAAGCCGAAACCTGCGGAACAAGAAAAAACCCAGGAAGCTTGTTTTTATTTGTCTCCTCCCGGCTGCCCGTCTCTCTCCCGAGGTCCCAGTAGGAAGTACTCTGTACTCGCTTACGCATTCAGGAGTGCGTGGGACGTGCGTCACCAGCACGAGTAAGGAACGTACGTCAACAAAGTGGGAGATTGTCCCAGGACGACAGTGCGGGCATTGGACGTGTCCCTGCCGTCCGCAACAAGGGGTACCTACTATGGTATCCATAGCCAAAAACATTGGAAACGAAAAAATTTTGTATATTCTCAATACGATCAATGTAGGTATTTGCCATAGCAAGGGTTCCAAATTTTTGACACATATTCGAGGTGACTGACTTCTCACAAAAGAGCAATAAATAATTTTAATGGTCTTGGCCCTCTTGAAACACCCTGCGAGTCTCATAACAAAACCCAGTGACTTCGAAGCCTTAGTAACCATTTGCTCAATGTGCACGTTAAATAAAGTTTGGAATCAAGTAATAATCATCCAATCGCGCCAGGTCACATTGAAGAGCACCCACGTCATCATCTGATGATATTGCAAAAAATATCTTCATATCATCATCAAAACAAAGTAAATTTGAGTCGATGTCGCTCACATAAATGATAAAAAGTAACGGACCCATCAAGGCACCTTGAGGAATACCACTAGGAGCTGAAACCCAGCTCAACATGTTGTTACTGATAACGACAGCTTGAGATCATGATCAAGATTTTTCAAAGTATTAAACCAACGAAGAAGATATCCTGTAATACCGTTGTTAAAAAGCTTTGTATCTACACTATACAGGGTGGAATTTTGTAATGCCACCTGAAGGGAAAGTACCTACTCTTAATATTGTATAGTCAGAATTTTAATTCGATTCCAGATTTGACATTAGCTACTGTCATTTTGTGAAATAATGATACCACATATAATAGTGTAGTGATGAACACAAAAATCGATAAACAATCAGTGTGTGTGCCATCAGTGTGCCAATTAAAGACTAAATTATTGATTTTTATTTAAATAAATACATAATTATTCATAATAATTATTTATTAATTAGTAATCGCTGCTCTATTTTATATGAGCTGAGCAAAAATGAGCTGGAAAAAAGCTGCCATTCAAGATTGGCTTTTAAATAAAAATATTCATTACGAACCAGATATGGTTAAAGCTACGCTTTTAGAACTGATTCCACATAACGAGTCTTTTAATAAGTACGCTGTAGACGAAATGGCAGCACAACATGGGATCACGGTTTTAAGACTGCCCCCTTACCATTGCGAGCTAAACCCTATCGAATTGATATGGGCGCAGGTAAAGGGGCATGTAGCTCAAAATAATAAAACCTTCAAATTGACAGACGTGAGAAATTTATTTCAGGAAGGCATTCAAAAAATTACGGCTACCGAATGGTCTAAATGCGTATCCCATGTTGTCAAAGAAGAGGAAAAAATGAGTAGGCTAGATATGTTAATTGACAATATCACAGACACATTTATAATAAATGTTACAGAAAGTGACAGCGATAGCGATAGCGATGACGGCGACAATTTATAAAA
>NDFZ01004627.1:0-22760 GCA_002192655.3 Mamestra configurata | reverse complement strand
GAACTCGGTCTCGAAGTCGCGCGAGGCCACCTCGAGGTGGAAGGCGCGGCCGCAGTTGGCCACGCAGGCGTCCAGCAGCGTGGCGGCGTGCACCTGCACGTGCGGGTCGGCGTGCGCGAGGCGGCGCATGACGGCCCGCAGGCACTCTTTGGCGCTGGTGGCGGATGCGCCCGCGCGGTCACAGATCTCCATGATCAGCCCCCATTCCTCGCTCGTGTTGTTCTCGCTCGTCGCACGTTCTGTAAAGATAAACTCTGTTACTGTCCACGCAACGATACATCCTCACTTTATCTGCGACTAAGGTGTGTAACGGTATGTCGCCGTCTTTGTTGAAGTCACACATAATATTGCAGCAATATATCCAAAAAAAAGAACAGCAAATGCAAATGAAGATGAGAAAATATTTCAAGAAATAATAAAGAAATAATTGGGTGGGTTCAGGCCTTTTATTTCCCGAGGAGTGAAAGAATTACCTTTGATTCGCATAACATCAGTTATTCATCAAGAGGCAAGATATGTAAAGGAAGACCGCACACAAGATGTAATGAGGGTACAGTAAAGACGGCGATTAATAAATGGATGTAAGCCGCAGGACTGAGACAGATGTAACTTTTTGGAAGAGGCCTTCACTCGAGGAAAGGTTCTTGCAAACAATGCAATATTATGGTATTTTTAATTTAATTTAATCCTTTATTTCAGGTATCTGGGGCCCATAAAATAAAATACATAAACATCAAACAATAACTATAAATAAATTAATACATATTACAATTAATTGAAAACTACAAACTACTGCACACGAAAGGACGGCGTCGTATTTCGCTGACTTGTCGCACAGCTGGCCGCGGAAACGTCGTTGCACGACAAAAACTTCGGTCGTCGACCAAAACTTTGCTTTGAGGAACATCTCGAGCTGATAAGTTGAAACCCGCACCAAAAACGACTTGAAGTTTCGTGTTGTGGCGCGACTCCAACTTCTCGACCCTCAAAGTGCAGTTGGTTTTCACTCTTATGTACTCCACGATCTCCTGAACCTTCGTAAAGTGATGTAGCCCGGACACGTACAGCTGCGTCGTAGGTGTTGCTGGACGCAGCAGCATGTTTGGTCCTGTCAGCGCGGTCCCGCACTGGTTCCGACAAGTAGGCTTCCTCTTCTTTTTCTTCTCCACCTTGATGAAGCCATCCTTGTCACAAGTCTCCTTGCCCGGATCCCGCTGTTTCGAACCCGTGTTGAATGTAAAGCGGCTGTTTACCCCCCGTTATGATCACTGTAATTGCCTGCGACTTTTGCGATTCATCAGGTTTGCTACCGGTGACGAGGCAAAGACGGCGGCGGAACACGATGCAACGCAAGCAATTTTGGCAACTGGTGACGCAGTTGAGCTCGCCGACTCAGAACTGCCGATAGAAGCATTTCGTGCTCCACGACGCGTGTTTATTCGAGAGGCGTCAGGTGACCTATTTACCGAAACAGCGCTGCGCAACAACACTACCTCGGCAGGTAGTTCACCTAAGGTGTTATTCGACACCTCCAACTTTGACTGCACTTCGGCCATGCTCGCTTTCAGGGAAGTGATGTCCCCCAGCCACTTAGTGACGTCGAAATGATCGAATGTGACGGGTGGCAGCTTATGCAGATCCTGCGCCACAAAATTTGGCTCGTCGTCTGGGTTGGTCGACTTCATCAGAGTGACGATGTCTTGTATACTTAGTCTTTTCTGTCTCATACCTTCGGAGGGACGGCATTCATTCTTCTTTGCCGAGCGTTCGGAAAAGCAGCAACTTGGCAGTTCTTATCTCATCCTCCTTGTAGGCGGACTTGCAGATCTGCAATATATGCTAACTTCGTCCATGTAATCGATGGCATGCTTAATGAATGCCAACAACACGTTGGCTATGAGTGGTTGTGAACTCATAGCGGTACGAAAAATAGGCAGCGGCTACAGCCGGGCGATTCGCGAATTAAATATTCGGACAGAGCAGCGCAAGCACGACCGTAATAAACCGCGCATCGCACTGCACTGAAAGTTTTTAGAAAATAAAAAACGAAATGATGTAGAAGCCTGTTATTATTTGATTCTCTGAAAATTTTAACAGTTAAAATCAATCACATCAAATTTTATTTAATTTACTACAAGTAAATCTCGCGACATATTTTTATATCATATAAATTGTGTAATGACGTTATAAGTTGATAGTTAAAATGAAAAAAAAAATTTTTTGTAGTGCATTTAAATAAAAGCTTGTTTTATAAAAAGTTTTTTTACTTTAAATTTCTTTTTTACGTGGCATACAGACAGGGTTGTTGATGCAGAAAAGTTGCAGTAGAGTGTAAGATATTTAATACATATATGTAAGTAAAAGATCTATAGTAGGCGCCAGATAAATGTGGAATAAAGTATATTGACCTTTCCCTAATAACTGTTCATAGGTACCTGAACAATTAAATATGAATCGTTTTTCATTATTAGACAATGTTAAGGATCACGAGAGATGATGATTCGGGACAGCTTTGTGTCATTAATTCCGTTTTTCAAATTAAAAATGTCAATAATTGTAGGTGGGTCAATGACCGTTATTCCACGATTATCTGGCGCCTACTATAGTAGTATATATACTATTAGTAGATACAGAATAATTATGATAGATACAAATGACATACTGTCTGAAATAAAGGCTATTATTATTATTTGTATATGTTTGACAATCTCGGTATCCTGAGGTCCTAGTCCTTTGGTAGGCGTACGAGGGGCCGAAGCCAACTCGCAGAGGCCCCGTAAGACATTTTATTATTGGTATCTCGACACATGACCCTGCAGCAAATGATAATTTCAAAAAGATTTTATCAAAAGACTGTGTGAGGAAGTTTCGTAGTTCTGCATTTGGCTCCACTATACTAAGCAGTCGCCTATATATTGAATCGCAAATCAACAAATCCATTATTTTCTCGGATTCTCTTAGCTGCATACCAGTCTTTGTAAAATCGCTTGTCACAATACTGCCCCTAATATGTTACAGATAATAATAATAATAATAGATCTGTAGCTCGACTGTCAACTGAAGTGACAGGAAAAAAAATCTCCGAATTAAAAACGTAAAATATATGGAAATCTCAATGGAAATAAACAAAACCAAACAACACGAACAAGAATCAACAATTATAAACGATACGGACAAATAAAAATACCAAAAATATGCAATAGAATTATGACCACCTAAAGAACCCTTCAAGAAAAATATGTTGATAAGAGCCGCAGCTCCGCCTCGCCACCGCCGGAACCCAGCCCCACCGTGAGTGCTGTGACACCGGCCGTGGCAGTTGCGTCGAGCTCGAGCGACGAGTACTTCTCGCCGCCCACGATGTCACCACCTGCACGTCGACGGAGAGGACGCCGGCCGCCGGACGGCTTAGGACCTCGAGGCCCACCGGCCTCTGATAGGGTCCCAGCTCCCGGCGGAAAGGGCAGCGCATGCGATGGACCCAACCCATCAATGAAAACGTCATGCGCGCATACTTTGGGGCTACAGAGGGGGGAACTACCCTGACTGCGTACCGAGTTCGGATGCTCTCTCTGTTTCAGGTACTTGAGCCAGCTGTCAACGTTTCGGCCCAACGACTATCGGATCAGTTGCGCGTCATCCAGCGTAACCGTATGTTGGATGACAGTGTGCTTGATCGCCTCCGAACTGAAATGAGTAACCGTGTCATTGCTCCTCCGTCGCAGACTGTGGTACCATCACAGTCAACCCCAATTCCCAGCCACGCTGACGAGGAGAGTAATGACAGGGTTACAAACGTAAGTACCCAGTGCAATGAGGAAATGAGGAGTGCTTTGCAGTCGCGTGCCCACAAAGGACGATATAAGACCGTGCCTACCCTACCAAGAACGCATTAATAAAACAACATGTAATAAAATAATACAACCAAAACAATAATAAAAAAAGTTAAAACTCCTACTAAAATGTTTAAAGCAACATCTAGCAGCGCGGATTGCTAAGCGCTCGCGTAACTCACTATACTACGTGGTTAGGCAAACGCGCTATCGGCCTTATTTCCATTCATAAATTTACGCTTGTGTAGCACACTGCTGCATGATTTCGTGTGTATGAACGGCACACATGTTTAAATTATGACTGAACTTATGCCCCAACTCCGACCACAGTAGTTGATCTGATTGGCTAGTTAAAATTGAATGAATTATGTGGGGTTGCCAAGTTGTGATGATTTGAGGAATTGCTGGTAATTCGAGAAACAGACTACACACAGACACGATAGGTTCCTATAAGACTACTAAACACAATTAAAAAACATGGTGGTATTGTTAAATTTATACTTTCCAAAAATTTTAAACTGTAAGGAATAGCAAAAGCCCTATAAAAATAATTAAAAACGGCATGAATTACATTTTTTCCCCGAATATGGGAAATTTCGCTTAGATTTTTGGGTTAATTGGATTTCTATGTTACTGCCACACTGCTAGGCAGTGATTGGTTGCGGCAATATATAATGCGGCAAAATTAGAAATCTGCCATTTTAGAGCTTTCGTTAAACTAAAATAATACTATTTTATTTGGTAGTGTTTTTTATCTTCAAATAAGAAATTTGAGTTTTCTAAGAGAAACCATATTGTTTCATGTGATCGCGATTTCAACTGTTTACTTTTTATAATATCTTATTGAGTTATAAGTAATTCATTTTGAAACTTACTGTAGTGCTAATATAAAAGTTTATTTAGTTAAAAATGGTGTTCGAATGTGAAATCTGTGCTGACGATGTGTGTTTATTAGAAATTAAAAGCAATAAGTTTTCGCTATTAGCGTATAATGATAAGATTCTAATTGTGTCTAGAGGTCGATGTTTACCCGAATTACGAGAATTAATCCAAAAACATGGTAATTCATTATCTCGAACTCGTCATTTTAATCCTCAAAATTATGCAACATACAAATGGCTGTGTGGATGTATCCACACAAATAAATTATTTTGTTTTCCGTGCATTTTGTTTAATACTTCTAGTAAGTGGAGTGAGGGATATATAGATTTGCATAACTTCCATTCCTCTGCAAAAAAGCATGACCTATCAGAAAAACATCTAGAGGCTTGCTTAAAGTTAAATACATTTGGTAAATCACGTATTGAAACTAGTATTAATAGTCAGTTAAGATTAGATATAGAAAGGCATAATTCCAAAGTAGATAGAAATAGAAATATTTTTCAGAGACTGATCGATGTTGTATGCTTTCTGGGAAAACAAGAATTAGCTTTTCGCGGCCACGATGAATCATTATCATCACTGAATAGAGGTAATTATTTAGAAACAGTAGATTTATTAGCAAAATATGACGGAGTTTTAGAAACCCACTTACAAAATGCAAGTACCTCATTCACAGGCATGTCGAACAGAACGCAAAATGATTTGATCTCGAGCGTTGCATCTGTGATGACTGATCACATTAAAGACGAAATTAAACAGTCCGATTACGTAGCTGTTCTCGTGGACGAAACCCCGGACATAAGCGACCGAGAACAATTAGTTCTGATTTTATGATATTTTCGTGATTCCGAAGTAGTGGATCGATTTATTAAATACGTAGATGTCAGCGCGGATCGGACCGCTGTAACCTTAAGTTCTATAATTTTGGAAACTTTAGCAGATTTATATTGTCATTCTAAATTAATTGCTCAAACTTATGACGGGGCAGCAGTTTTATCCTCTCAAATTAACGGTGTGCAGGCTTTGGTGAGGCAAAAATGTCCGCAAGCTATGTACGTATGGTGTTCAGCACATGTATTAAATTTAGTTTTATCGAAGTCTTTTAAACGGGTTCCTGAAACAAAACGCTTTTTTAATATAATAAAGACAATTGCGGTTTTTTTTCACACTAGTACGAAACGAATGGCGTATTATAACGAATTTGCCGTTATGAAAAAGCTGCCTCGTGTCGCCGAAACTAGGTGGACATATCACTCGCGCACGTTAAATATAATTAATAACGAATCTTCACACCTCCTTCAGTTGTTTGAGGAAATGAATGAAAATACAGAACACTGGGATGGTGATACATTGTCACAAGTACTTAATTTTTATTTAACATGAAAGAATTCGAGTTTAATTTATTTTTAAAAACATTCGCGGATATTTTTGCTGAAACCGATATTTTATACGATATTATACAGAAAAACCACTGGTGCTTTTGAGTGAGCTATTCGGGAATATCGCTACATGCCGCCTGAACTTAGACCACGCTTACCTCGTTTGCCCATGCATAACAAAAATAGGGCGCTGGTAGCTGCTCTGGATTCGCAGTTGTCAAATTATTTTGATGACTGCAAAGACCTCACTGATGCGCACTCGATAATGTACTGCGCGGCTGTAGCGGTATGTCGTGTAGCTCATGTCAAAATAACCGATGACAGAGTAACACGACCAAAACCAGCCGTACCGGCTTGGCAGTGCAGGATCGAGCATCGTATCGGTCACCCAGAGCGCTAATCGGTAAACTAATCTGCTTCAGGGAGGCCAACACTCGCCCTAGAGTGATGCGCTTTGTGAGACGGGCGTTTTCGGGGACTGATATCAGCCCTCGAGACTATATGTCCCGTGTCACAGAGCGCATCGACTTCCTGAAGCAGAAAGTGTATGCATGGGCAAACCGTATTCGTAGGTATAGGCGGCGAGTAGAGCGATACACCCAGAATCGCACATTCCAAAGTAATAAAAGGTGGGTATATAGGGCTTGGGAGCGGCCGGACCAAGGTGTGACTGACACGCGCCTGCCGGATGGTGACGCCATGTGTTCCGTCTGGCGCAACATCTGGTCGGTGCCTGTCAGTCATACCGAAGGCAGTTGGATTCGAGAGGTCGAGCGAGCGTGCGATCTATTACCAGAAATGGGAGCAATCACAATCAGCCCCCAAGATGTAGCCCGTGCAGTTCGTCCGTTCATATCAGCCAATTGCCGTCCACTGCTGAACGTAAGCCTCCCCCAAAGATCGCCAACCATCCCGGTCCTGAGCGGTCCGCATCCATCCACTGCCAGCCACCTTCTTCAAATCATCGATCCATCGTGCCGCAGGGCGTCCCACACTACGTTTGCCCATACGCGGTCTCCACTCTACCACATGTCTGCTCCATCGACCGTCTGTCCGTCTACAGACATGGCCGGCCCACTTCCACCTCAGCATGCTCATTCTACGCGCAATGTCGGTGACTTTAGTTCTCTGGCGAATGACTTCGTTGCGAATTCTATCCACCAGAGAAATCCCGAGCATTGCTCTCTCCATTGCACGCTGAGCAACCTTGAATTTGTGGACCAGGCCTATGGTGAGTGTCCACGTTTCGGCTCCGTAAGTCATTACGGGAAGGACGCACTGGTTAAAGACCCTGGTCTTAAGGGATTGTGGGATCGACGATTCAAAGATACCACGTAGCTTCCCGAAGGCCGCCCAGCCCAAGCGTATTCTTCTGGTCGCTTCCTTATCAAAGTTGTGCCGCCCCAGTTGTATAATTTGGCCTAGATATATGTATTCTTGCACAACCTCGAGGGTAGCGCCATTTACGATTACAAGTCTCGGGGGGACATGACCATTGTACATAACTTTGGTTTTGTCCAGATTCATCCCGAGACCCACCCGCCTTGAAGAATCGCTTAGGCTGTTTAGCATCCCTTCCAGCTCCTGCAGAGATTCTGCCATGATGACAATGTCATCCGCAAATCGGAGGTGCGAGATGTACTGACCGTTGATATTTATGCCCCGTCCTTTCCAATTAAGCGTCTTGAAAACGTCCTCCAACGCGTTCGTAAAAAGTTTCGGAGAGATGACATCTCCCTGTCTTACACCTCGACGCAGTTGGATTGGTTTTGTGCTCTGTTCTTGTACTTGGACGGTCATTGTTGCGGCCTTATACAGACATCTCATCACCTCGACATAGCGGCAGTCGATGAGACATCTCTGCATGGCCTCCAGGACAGCCCAGGTCTCAACGGTGTCGAAGGCTTTCTCGTAGTCCACATACGCTAGGCACAGAGGCTGATTATATTCCTCGGTCTTTTGGATTATTTGCCTAAGGGTGTGTATATGGTCCACGGTGCTGTAGCCTTTTCGAAACCCAGCCTGCTCCGGCGGCTGGAAGTCATCAAACTTTTGGGCGAGACGATTCGAAATAACCCTCGAAAACAGCTTGTAGACATGGCTCAGGAGTGAAATGGGGCGGTAGTTCTTAAGGAGCGTGTTATCACCTTTTTTGAAAAATAATACCACCACGCTCCTGCGCCATGCCTCCGGTGTTATGCCAGTGTGGATGACGGAATTGAAGAGCTTTACAAGCTCTGTCAAGACAGGTGTTCCACCTGCCTTGAGCAGCTCTGTGGTTATCCCGTCATCCCCTGGAGCTTTATTGTTATGAAGTTGTCCGAGAGCTATTCTAATCTCACCCATGTCAATGTCGGGAAGCTCGTCTGTGAGATGGCGTGTAAGCCTGGCCCGTGGATCATCCGCGCCGTGGGCTGCAGGTGGGCATGTTTTCTGAGCATATAAGTCTCCGTAGAACTTTTCGACTTCAGCGAGTATCTCTGGCTTCGAGGTGACGGTGGTGCCCTGTGACGTTCTGAGTTTCGTCAGGTGACAACGGGAGGTATTGGGCTTGGCAAATACCTTCGAGCCTTTGTTCTGCCCTATGGCTTGCTCAATGAATCGGGTATTTGCGCTCCGAGTGTCGCGCCTAATCAGCTTCTTGACCTCCCTGTTAAGTACCTGACGCTCAGACGGCGTTGCATTCAGGAGTTCTCGTCGTTTCCTCATCAATCCCAGAGTCTCGCTGGTAAGTACCGATTTGCGTCCAGTACTCACAGGTCGAAAGTGTTAAGAGCCCACCTCGCGAATGACACGTACCAGGCTTTCGGCGGCATCGTTAATGTCCTCCGTGGTTTCCAACATGGCAAATCGGTTCTGTAGTTCCAACTGGAAGCTTTCGCAACCAGCTTCGAGTTCAGTTCGTCCGTTACCTAACTGGAAATCTCCAGGTCCGGACGGACTGCACAATTTTTGGATTAAGTGGCTACAAAGGTCGCATGCTCGTTTGGCATCGCAGTATCAAACTGCTTTAGTCCGGCTCGCTACCCGAATTCCTTACGACAGGAGTAACCCATGGTAAAATACAGATTTGCTACAATTGTATTGGGTGCAGTTCCGATCTCCTAACTAGGTTACTGTATCNATCGCAGTATCAAACTGCTTTAGTCCGGCTCGCTACCCGAATTCCTTACGACAGGAGTAACCCATGGTAAAATACAGATTTGCTACAATTGTATTGGGTGCAGTTCTGATCTCCTAACTAGGTTACTGTATAACCTGTATGAAGGAGTGTCAGTTCCGGTCCCCCATGGATTACAGGCATATGTATTTTACTATCTAAGTACATATGTATTTTACTGCTACGAAAATATGGTATAACTAAATGTAAGCAACTAAGAAAAAAAGGAAACAAAGAAAAACAAAAAATATTTTGAGAATAAAATGTGACTAAAAACTATTTCATATGTACCTATGTGTGTGTGTGATGGATATTGTATGTGCATGTGTGCGAGTGTGTGTGTTATGGTGTGTGTATGTGTGTGTTTGTTGTGTTACATTGAGTGTGTTATGCTCCATTTTACTAACCCTTAAATAAGCATTTTTTCGGTTTCTTCGTATGTATAGTCTAGAAGAAATAAGCAGACCATTTTCTTACAATTATAGTATGTTAAGCCGTATACTGGACAATGTTTATTTATTTTATTATGTAAAGAAGGGCCAAGAAAATAATGAAAGTGGAATGTGCACGTGGGAGAGTACAAATCATGTCTTTTCTACGTTTATCGATTGTCCTCGCATTCTTTGGTGCTGTAGGAGAACTGCTTGTATGATAAACTGTTGTCTTTTTTTTTAAGGATGGGAAATCATCAAATAACTTCGTCCGCTCTGGATGGAGCGGAAGGGCGTGTCAGACTCTTACTGACTAAAACCCATCCGTGTTCCTTCTAAAGCCCTTTGATTTCCAGGGCCGCGTTGACTCTTTCGAACAAATTCCGCAACCCTACCAGGCTCTGGCCCTAGCGGGCCCCGTCCTCTATGCTGACATCTCTTTGAGGCGCGCGTCAAACCAAACGCGCCATCGACCCAGGCCTGGTGGTGATCGGACAGCGAGCCACCCAACGCTCGCCGTCCGCAGGCCCGCGCCTACGGTACCGCGACTTCTCCTTCGCTAGCATTACTGCTTCGCAGAAGGAGATGACCGCTTCCCAAGCCTCCTCGCTCCGGACCATGGATTCAACCAGGGCCGGACGCGAGAGGTTGCCGCCGCCAATCGCCTCGACGAGGACATCGCGGTGCTCAGCCCAAGCAGGGCAGACCTCCACCGTATGCTCCACCGTGTCCTCCGGGCGCTCCTCACAGTGCTGACACCCGGGCATGTTCTCCCGCTTAATCCGAAACAGGTACCTCCCGAAACAGCCGTGTCCGGTAAGTACCTACGTCAGGCGGAAGGTGAGGACGCCGTGGCGCCTCTCAAGCCACTCCTCAAAGAAGAGACTTACCGCCGCAATTGTGGCGTGCCCAAAACTGTTGTCTTACGTTTAGACTATTTCACTTCCGGTATAATTCATTAGTAGGGAATATGAGGACGGAAGGTAGCAACTTTTAATACTGCTTTATGTGCTATCTCTAATGGTTTATAAATCGTTTTAGCAGCGCCACCCCAACATGAAATGCAATATGTGACAATAGACTGGTATAATGCAAACAAGACATTGCATATAATAGTTTGATTAGCAATTTTCCGAAGTGTTTTAAATATGAATATTGCAGTCTCGATTTCGAATAGGATTCTTATCAAGTTGAATTTAGTTTTCAGATATTCCCTTTGTACTGTTGTTATTGCGTTAGCGCACATGCATTGATTTTTGTTTGAAAAGGAAAAAACGTTAAGGTTTTGTCGAAATGTCACACGGGTCCGCGTGTTTGAATTGGGAATATGCATGCAATTTTTTTATTTGCAAAATAAAATACTTATTGGCTCTAATAAACAATTATGATATATTTTTTAAAATACCTTCAACAGCGAGAAAGTTATATAGCTTCAAAGATGCCAATTAGAAAGAGAAGTCCGATACGAACTCTGACGTCAAATAACATGTCGCCTATACCGCTGCCATAGAAAACAGCGTCTTCGCGAGAGGGACAGATATATTTGTTTAAAACAGTTATATCTCGTTTGTTTTTCGATCAATTTTGATTATATTTTCACTGTTAGTATTATATTTTTAGATAAACTGTATAGATACTAAATATTTTTTTCATGCATATTCCCTATTTTAACGTCTCCGGTGTATTTAACCTTTTAATTTTTGTTCCAGCCTAATTATTCGGGTTTTTTTTATTCCTTTATTTTTTCCAATTTTGGATTTTGTTGCTGAATTGTGAATACATTTGTTTGGACCATTTTAGCAATGGGGACTCCTTCATAACTCATCGCTTCAATCTTAAAAGCCAGCAATCTGGTAGGAATTTTCCATTTTTTTATTAATACCTACATTATTAGACAAAGATGCAATAATATCACACTTTCCTTAATATCACCATTAACCTAAAAATGTTACAATCTAAATAAGGTTTATTTAGTGAATGGTGTATGACTGTGGGGCTACGGGCCATTAAATAGAGAAAGGACAAAATAATTGTTGTTTTAATTCTCATTTAGCCTCCCACCGGCAGACTCAACTTTTCCGGCAATCTTAATTTTTTTTATACTGTGTGCTACCTCCACGGCGCCCGAACTTATTTTCTATTAATTTACTTTTCTTGTTTACTCAGGTGTGACATACACACATAACTTCTCACTCTACTCTCCTTTTCATTTTTTTTATATTACAATATAAGCCTCCGGACCCTGCCTGTGAGAATGTTTATGGGACTTAAAGTTTAGAAATTTGTCTAATGTCACACCCAAATATTTTATTTGGTCTACAGAGGTTAATGATGGACAGCTGCAAGGAGTTTTGGGTTGATTCTTGCAAGAGTGAGCTATTAAAGTTATTGGTACCTATGCGTGGTTGAGAGGCTGCACTGATTGAATATGTTGGGAAGTTGGTTATAGAAGTATTGAGTGTAAGGGTGTGATCATTGAGCCAGTTTACTGCTGTGTTGATAGAACCACTTTTCTATAGATGGTACTGTTTAGGCATACACGTTGCTATGGCTTGGATCCCAAGCCACTATGGAATTGTTGGTAACGAGAATGCAGATTCAATCACATACATCCTCCTGTTATCCCTGAGATATGCAATGTTGGTCTAAATGTTGGTGCAGCAAACTTAAATCTTCAAATAAACTGGCTACCTCCAACAGAATCCGGCTCCAACATAGGTTTGTTTGCACTCCAGTTTGTTTGGCTAAAATCTGCATAGGAGACAATTCTTTTTGTGAATACTGTCTGGAGGAGGGTATTCTGGAGCTACAAACTTATTTTTACAATTAAAGAACTGACCACATTGTGCATTGGTGTATGGGGGAACATTCTTCAACAACAAAGTTAAGTTTGTCCATCCTTCTTATTTATCTTTACGTCAGAGTAATAAAAGTGCTTTCATAGTTCAACTTCAGTAGATAATGTAAAATCAAAATCAATCGAAACACTTTTTTGTAACAGACAAACTATCTACATACGAGTTTTACGGCACCCTTGGTGTGCGAGTCAGACTCACACTTGTCTGGTTTTTTAATCTCGTTTTATACAAGAAATGAAAGGCTTCTTATTTTTATTTATTTTATCTCATAAACATGACTCACTAACACATCTGATATTTTTCATATTCGGCCTGTATAATTGTTGTGAATGTCAAATGATTGATGAAATTGTTGGCACAAAACTTTTATTACACAAAGTAATGATTAACTAACTATCATAAGAGGTATTGTGACTGTTGACTGGGGTCTTATTGTAATGTTGACAGTGTACTTAAGATGAAGTCCTCATAATAATATGTTAATAACAAATTGATTAAAAAAAAACAATTTTGAATAGCTTAGTATTACCCTACCAGATAAGTATTATATATTTGTCTGGCTGCACAGCTGTCTCTGAATCAATATTATGACCCACCTCGCAATAAGTTGGCCAGCCTTGTGATAAGTGTGATAACACATTGAAATAGTCTGTCAGACCAGGCTTGAAAAAAATTCACATGTTTAGCACAAATTCACATGTTTAGCACAAATTCACATGTTTAGCACAAATTTTGGTTGATCTGCTCCTAATCACTACTACTAACAGGGTCATGTCCACTAATACTGACACTGACATATTCTGTGGCAACATCACTGCATTTTAACAAAAATTGTTTAATATTAATTTGTTTGTAGTTAACTCCCTACTAGTCATTTTTTTATTAATATTCATAACTTATATAATCAAATTAATTTATAATATAACCTACCATTAATTTATAATATGTGAATTAAAACCTATTTTCAATTAGATATTTGATAATCTAATGTTCTCAATCAAAATTGTATAAGTTGTGTACACAGAAGAAAGAGCAATGTACAATTTAAACAAATTCTTTGTAAGTTGTGTTCCTCATTAAATAGTAAATCAATATTTAGTATGCTTAAATGGCAAGGAAACAACAACTGTTCTCCTTTGTTCTGGTTGTGCATTGTCATGTTGGTGTCTGTAGGTACGTAAGTAACTGATATTGTGTAAGGCTCAACTGTACCTATTTTATATTATTCCCTTGCTTACAAATAAAGTAACAAGTTTGTTAGCCTGCCTAAATAATCTCTCCCACACCAATTCAGGATCAAATTTAGCATTAATTTTCTTGTGGTATCGCGAAAACATAGTTAGTACCTAGTAATAGTACTGATAACACTTTTTATTTACAAAGAAACTAGTTCAAGTAACAAGTTCAGCGCAACCTGCTCCTCAGCCTAGCGGGCAACTGTAAACGAGCACTCTGATGCACCAGCCACGCACAAAGTAAAACTCATCGTGCATTTACGCTTACTTAATAGACTTACCAACATCTTGATCAAAGGGCGAAGAATTGCCGAAGATGCCCATATTTATACAGTAGCAGTAGCACCCATGAAATACTACAAGTTAGCCACGTACTTTACACAAGTTAAACTGAAGCATAAATTTCGTTTTATGATCACGTACTAAATTGAAAAAAATAATTAAATAATACTTTTACCAATCTACTAAAATAGATACGTATTATTTCACTCGACAAATTATTGGCCAATTAGCTTTGCCAATTAGTCACCACCAATGACATGACTCAAATCAGTGTTGCCCTTGCCAGTAGCCGATTTAAAAACAAAAAAAAAAGTAACAATTTTCTCGAGAAAAAAAATTTACAAAAAAGAACAACCGACTTTCAAAATAACAAAATAACAAAGGATAAAATAAATTTCAGCAGTCGGTGTTTTTGGTAGTTTCTTCGTTTTTAACACCGACATAACAGCTTTTGGTAGTCGATGGTTACTGATAGAAATAAAACCAACTGAGTGTTGAAGAGTACAAGATGGAATCGAATGATCGTCTCGGAGTAATTCGCGACGTCCCCGCAAGGGGGCGTGGCAGGCGGGCATAGGCTGTGCCTTTAATCCCGCGGGATCGTTATTTGTGCCCGTAACTACGGGCACATCATTAGGTTGCCATATAGGCGCAACCTGTGACACGCGCGTCTCTGTCGCTGCGTGCCTATAAGTGTAACTGTCTTATGTGTTTCAGCAGGAGCGCCGCGGCACCGTCCCACAGTGCCGCATGTTCACGTGCCTACGGTGGTCAGTCCCCGCCAGGTGAGACCTCCGGTTGCCCGGAGAAGGCCCGGCGAGAGACGACCAGGGACGTAGGCGACGACTTTAAGGCGCGCCTGCTGAGGATGCTGACCCCCCATCCGTCACGCTTCCAGATTGATCAAAATATGATCGAGTCGAACCGGAATGCTTTATTTTCCGAATGTGTCTGCTTTTATACAGTTTACAATAATTGCCAATAAAAATTACTAACTAACTATTCACAAAGTCTTGTCCAATCACATCACAGCACTTCGTTATCAATACGATCCGCACGGTGTCGCTGGAGTCGGTTATGTCGCGGGTCGCGGGGCGCGCGGGAGTCCGGCCCGCCGCGAGCATAAATAAAGGTGACGCGCAGTTTCGCGCCCTTTTTCATCGCGCGGCCCTCGGCGAGTGGAACTGTCTCCTGCTGTCCACGTGCGTGGTGACGCCGGCGACCGAAGACCGAAAATACGACAGCGGCGTGTCTTCAGCAGTGCCTGTCCTATTTCTCTAACAGAGTTCTTTTGAGAACTGTACTGTTTCTTCTAGACAGAAAATCGGAACGTGATAAAGAGTTATTTTTAGAACTGTTTGCTTCTTTGTTTCTTTACGGTGATGTTTTGCGTGCTGTGATGAGTGGTGGCTACAAGCCTTCACTTCGACATGTTCACAGAATAGACTGGCTGTAAAATGTCGAATGATGAAGGCTTGGGTGAATTGATCACGGGGTGAGCTGTCAATCCATATAATCAAGATGTCACGTGATCACGAAGTGAGCTATTATTCCATCCAAGTACCATGCAACCATCAGTCATGACCTCATGACATGACTTTGAGTGAACGTGTGTTGGCATCCATCAATCACCCGTCAGTCATCGCAAAATATTAGATGAAAAATTACCATTCCCCTAAAATTATATCTCTAATCACCTACCTAATTATATTTTCCTAAAATGATATCTCCTAAAGTTATGAAAAAAAAATGCAAAGGACCCAGAACAGAAATACCCATGCGAAATCTATGGGTTTAAAAAAAAGGGTTTTTACCTACGGTATCGGTATGGTATGGTTGGAGTTGTACCTATGGACACTATCAATATTTCAATGACTGAAAGACCTATATTCAAGTTTGAATGCATCCATAAACTATTTTTAACGAATGGCAACACCGACTATCTATCCTATCGTTGTGCTGCCTACCTGGGTTGCCAGATCGTATATTTTAATTCAAAATAATGTGTAAGTAATTCAAATTCATTTATTATTTAATGATAATAATAATATCGTTTATTTGCATGAAATATGGTGCTTACAGATCTTAAAATACATTATACTGCATATTGCACTGCATATTCCGCCTACTAAATTCAGCATGCAAATTTAGATTGTGACATAATTGTTATGAATCCAATAATAATTATTGTAATAATTCAAATATGTCACGATAGGATATATTTCAATCCATTTTAGATCAAAAGAATACTGCATGAAATGGAACATGAGTTCTTGCTTTTTTCGAAGTTGTCCGCTCACTCCGTATAGGATGAACATAATATTGCCAACTTTACAACTATGATGGAGTGTCGTGTTGTGTCGTGTGGCTACATAGATATCCGTGTGGCTACAATGGGGCTATTGTTCCTGATTGTGACCGCTTGAGCGGGTTCAGGTTTCGTTTGGTAGTTTGTGGAGTTTTACTTTATCAAAGTAATTATAATGTTTTTTCGTGTCGTATGTTCTTCCGATGTTGGAGTGTTTGACACTTCGAAAAAAACATCTCGGAGTGTATGACACTCGCGTAACTCCAAGCTGGAGTGTCTGACACTCGCGAAACTCCGTCTACATCTCGCCACACTCCATGTTGGAGTGTCTGACACTCGCGACACGCCATGGCGGAGTGTCTGACACTCGCGTCACTCCATGGCGGAGTGTCTGATACTCGCGACATTCCATGTCCATCTCGCGACAATCCATCTCCATCTCGCGACACTCCATTTCGGAGGTCTACACTCGCGACACTACATGTCAGAGTGTATGACTCTCGAGACACGTCATCTCAATCTCGCGACACTCGATTTTAAAGTGTCTGACACTCGCGACAAACCATCTCGGAGTGTGACTATAGCAATACTTCATCTCCATCTCGCGGCGCTCCATCTCGGAGGTCTGACACTCGCGACAATTCATCCCCATCTCGCGACACTCCATATCGGAGGTCTGACACTCGCGACACTCCATTTCGGAGGTCTACACTCGCGACACTACATGTCGGAGTGTATGACTCTCGAGATACGTCATCTCAATCTCGCGACACTCGATGTTAAAGTGTCTGACACTCGCGACAAACCATCTCAGAGTGTCTGACCATAGCAATACTTCATCTCCATCTCGCGGCGCTCCATCTCGGAGGTCTGACACTCGCGACAATTCATCTCCATCTCGCGACACTCCATATCGGAGGTCTGACACTCGCGACACTCCTTCTCTACCTCGCGACATTCCATGTCGGAGTGTCAGACACTCCAATCTCCATCTCGTGACTATCCATCTCGGAGTGTCTGACACTCGCGACACTCCATCTCCATCTCGGAATGTCAGACACTCGCGACACTCCATATCGGAGGTCTGACACTCCATGTTGGATATTGAGGTGGAGTGTCGCTATGTCAGACCTCCGAGATGAAGTGTCGCGAGATGCAGATAGAGTGTCGCGAGTGTCAGACACTCCGAGATGTTGTGTCGCGAGTGTCAAACACTCTAACATCGAGTATCGCGAGATTGAGATAGAGTGTCCGACCCTCCGAGATGGAGTGTTGCGAGATGGAGATGAATTGTCGCGAGTGTCTAACATTCCGAGATGGAGATGGAGTGTCGCGAGTGTCAGACACTCCGAGGTGGATAGTCACGAGATGGAATTTGGAGTGTCTGACACTCCGACATGGAATGTCGCGAGGTGGAGATGGATTGTCGCGAGTGTCAAACACTCCGAGATGGTGTTTTCGAAGTGTTTCAACTATCCAATCATTCCAACTTTCTTCCGGGTACTGGTGCTGGCACCAGTAAACAAGGGTACAGTTAGGCCGCACTGCTATGATTCACATCACATGACAGATCATGTGTTGTGAATCATAGCAGTGCGGCACAGAACCCATCTGATATCAGTTCCATAGAAATATGTGAGGAAGAGGTCTATAGGCTATAAACAAGTTGGCTTAAATAAATCAGCTGGACCAGACAACATTCCACTGGTTTTTATCGTGAGCTGCACCAAAAGTCTCTCTGTCCCGATCTCGATTTTGTTCTAAAGATCACTTGATTTGGGTGTGTTGTCCACGATCTGGAAGTAAATATATAACGCCGATCCACAAAAGGGGGCTAAGAACTTCTATAGATAATTATAGACCGATCTCTAAGTTGTGTGTGTTTTCAAAAATCTTGAAGAAAATAGTTTACAAACAAGTTTATTTGGCTATCAAACAAAGCTTCTGTGAAAATCACCACGGATTTCTTAAGGGCTCAGTCTACCACGTCCAATCTAGTATCGATGTCACACCGGTCCCAGGTCGACGTTTTCTATACCGATTATAGTAAACGTTTCGATCGAATTGATCATATTACTACTTAAACTTTTATTAATTTTTAGATGGGTATCAGGGGTTACCTATTCAGGTAGTTCGTGACGTATGTTGAGAACAGGTGTCAGACTGTGGTGCTGAATGGTTACTCATCTAGAGCTCCAAGTCACATCAAGTATGCCTCTCAAGTCTGAAATCCTAACTACATATCGATCGTATATCGATCGTTTGGAGGGCACACAGAGAAAATTCGTAAGGTACATCCAATTTCGTTCGAAAATTATATCTACCTAATTATCACAAGCGATGTAAAAAAATTTATATGCGGGTAGCATATGAATTTATTGTGAAAGAAGGAAAATTGCTGATTTAGCATTTTTATCCAAAATTGCAAACGGATCATGCGACACCCCGGAGTTGGTGAGCAAAATTGGCATGCGACTGTGTTCTTCAACTCTGCGTAAACCTCGTTTGTTGCACATACTATCGTCACTACTTCCAGACAAAACAACCGACTTCCAAATAAAACACACTATAAAGTATAAAATAACTTTAAATTTCGGTAGTCGGTGTCAAAAAACGAAAAATCAACCAAAAACATCGACTGGCGAAATTAAAGTTATTTGATACTTTGTAGTGTTTTTATTTGGAAGTCAGTTGTTTTTTTTTTTAGTAAAAAAGGTTTTTTATTTTCCATTTTTAGTGGTGATACCTGACTAAGTGACATTATTTCTATAATGAGTGGTTGTACTATTTGCCGTTAAGGAGTTACTTTGTGTGCCTTCGCAGTCCAAGTCCAGACCAGCTCAAAGTTAAATATCTACTTTGCTTTGGAACTAGATTTTACTGATTTTAAGGTAAGGAGGTCACTGGTTTATCTTTGAAGTTCACAGTACAGTGCAAATGCAATATAGCTATAACTAAACCCAATGCAAAAAGAATCATCAAGATCGGATAATAAACAATAAAGTTGTGCCCGAATATATAACCCTAAAAACATGTTAATTCAGGTTGACTCGTTTGCATCTGCGTACCCCTTCACAGCGTACCGGCTTGATGGTATGTTATGAACTGGTGTAATCAATAAACAGACATGCAATTTCAGCAATCCCGGGAGATTTTCTATCATTTATTGAAGAGTTCCGTTGCTTGCCTACGAAATCTTTCATTAGATGTTCACCAAATTGAAATGGAGCCAATTTGGAAAAATACCTACTCTGCCAAACAAAAAAAGAATCATCCAAATTAGCAGTCAATTGGCGAAATATCGTGAACAAACATTTGTCCTGGGATCCCAGCATCAGATCCTAACTTATACCTTCCATCATCAGCTCAGCAAGATGAGATGTTGATTACCAGGCACAATTATCTGAATTGCGTTAGAAACGTGTACGTGCCTTTAAAATTTGAGGGTTGCCCTTGATTTCACTAGGATCCCATCGTCAGATTCTGACTTGGTGCCAATAGGACCACCTCAGGAGTATAGGCTTTCGAATAAAATAAGAATCATCAAAATCAATTCATAACTGACGGATTGATCGCATAACAATGCAATGCAGAAACATACAAAAAAAAACACATACAGTTGAATAATTGAGAACCTCCTCCTTTTGTATAAGGGCAAGCCATATGTACAATGAAACCTGCCAGGAAGTTGATATAGGTCTTTTTAATACTAGCGTGTCTAAATTTAAGAAGACTCTTTGCAACCACTTTTTCGGTAGCATAACATAGCACTAGCACTGTTGCTCTGTATAATTATAAACTTGCACTGTATAATAATATTGAAAACGCGAATGCACTGTTTTCTTTTTTTACTATCTGTGGAAACTTGTAATTGGCCATCATCATGTTACTTACTGACTCTAAATATTGTGTCTGCCCAGCTGAAAGTTTTCCGAAAAATTTAAAGTAAAAAAATAAACATGAAGTGTTGCAAGATGGAGATGAATTGTCGCGATTGTCAGACCTCCGAGATGGAGACGGAGTGTTGCGAGTGTCAGACACTCCCAGATGGAGTGTCGCAAGTGTCAGACACTCCAAGATGGAGTGTCGCGAGTGTCAGACACTTCGAGATGAAGTGTCGCATCTTTCAAGGTAGAAGAGAGTTACAGTTTATTTGATAAGTTATTCAAATTCAAATTCAAATTCATTTATTTCAATCAATTATAGATAAACATTAGTTAAACATTGATCTAATAACATAATTTTAAAGCACAGTTAAATTAGCATTTTTAGAGATGATTTGCAAAACAAAAGGTGTGTAAAAAATTACCTGAATATCCCGGTGTTTTTCTTGTTTTAATTTATTGTTTAGAGTCTTAACTTTTGAGAACAATTGATAAAACTTGCGATTTTGTGCGACCGTCATACATTTTTTTCGGTTTTCGGAATGAGCGACGAAATAATATATTGTGTTTTTTTATTTATATTTTTTTATTTTTTTAATATGGGTTTGCCTCTTGAATCTGTTTGAAGAGATTAGGGTTGTATGCGTTTAATAGATTACCGTTGTAAAGTGTAGAGTTCGTAGGTAGGTCGCTGGTGTGTTGGGAGGCCGGGGGATGAACGGAAACAACTGTTTTCATCGGTAAACAAACGGCGGGCGAGCGTCCTTCGCGTTGTGTCGCGGTGCGTGTGCGCGTGTTGGAATCTAACGTCTGACTGCGGGGGCGAGGGGGCGCGATGGCGCGCCAACCCTTTCCGCGAATGATTGAATGTAGAAACGAATCGCGGACCGAATGAGCACAGGCGCGAACGGGACGCTCGCGCGGGCATTTCAATTTATTGATAACATCAATAGTTCCACACATAAATACATGTTATAGGCATGGGCAACATACAAGGTAAGTATTTAGTATTAAGTTAGTATTAAGACACATTTAGGTTATTTAGCTTTAAGTTATAGTTTTAGGATTAGTTATTAGTTTATTAGCTTAAATAGGTACACATTACAGGTAAGTATGAATGTGTGATGCGTCGCCTACAATCTGCCTCCTTAGTGCTAACTAGTTAGCGCTATCACTAACCCTAGGTGTAAGTAGAGCGACGCGAGTTACAGGCCTGCGCAACAAGCCGGTGCGAGTTCGCACATCTACTACGCGGACGCGGCCATCTCTACCTGCATGGGTCTCACTTACCACTCCGTGTCGCCAGCAGCTGCGCTCCAAGTTGGGTTCGACGAGCACCACGTAATCGCCAACCTGTAAACCCTCAGACTCTGATGTCCATTTCTGACGAGGTATCAAAGTAGGTAGGTATTCTTTTACCCAACGTGACCAAAACATGTCGGCCAGTCGCTGTGCCACCCGCCAGCGCTTCCTAAATAATAAGTCAGAATTATCATATTTACCAAACTGTGGGCTAGCGGATGACGAGCCGATCAAAAAATGATTGGGCGTGAGCGCCTCTGGGTAGGACGGGTCGTCAGAAACGTGCGTTATGGGGCGACTGTTAACCAGTGCTTCAACCTCAGCCATCAATGTCAACAACGTGTCAGGATGCGGAGCACGCTCCTTCAAGATTACCTTTAGGGACGACTTCGACTTGACGGTGCGGATCATGCGCTCCCAAGCACCACCCATCTCAGGTGCGCCAGGGGGGATAAATTTCCACTCTACTCCACGTATGGCTCCAGCCTCGCGCACTGCCTCCTGGTCTAGGTCAGCCATGCTACGCTTCAGCTCCGTGTCGGCGCCACGCAGGTTAGTACCATTGTCCGATATTATTACCTGGGGCATACCACGACGAGCGGCCATTCGCCTAAGCGCCATAATGGTGGAGTCTGTGGTGAGGTCCTCGGTCACCTCAATGTGTATCGCGCATATGGTCAAACACGTGAAGAGCATACAATACCTTTTAGATCTGCTGCGACCGATGGTTACCTACAGCGGTCCAAAAAAGTCAACGCCTGTGTACGTCAAGGGACGCCTATTGTGTTGCAGCCGGTCCGGCGGCAGGTCCGCCATGCGCTGCGGCTGCGGCGCGGCGCGTCTGTGGCGACAGAACAAGCAACGGGCCGCAACGCTGCGGACGGTCGGCCGCAGTCGCAGCACCCAATAGCGCTGCCGTAAATTATTCACGACCAGCTCGTTTGCGCCATGTAGTGCTTGCCGGTGTGCATATTCCACCAACAAACAGGTAATCCTGTGGTGTCCGTCTAAAATAGCTGGTCGCCGTACGTCATCAGGGACTCCTACAACGGAGTCGATACGACCACGAACACGTAAAATACCTGCGTCATCTAGGTACGGCGTAAGTTGACGCAAGCGGCTGCAATTTCCTTATTAAAACTATCTAATTGTGATTTTCGAATCAGTAGGTCCTCTGCCTCCTTCATTAGAACAATGTCAAGCTCG
>NDFZ01004626.1:52882-123113 GCA_002192655.3 Mamestra configurata | reverse complement strand
AAGAATTTCAGTGCACGATTGTACACATGCGCCGATTGCCCCCACTACTTTTCTCGAGCGATCTAGAATCATCGCGCGACCGGTATTTTATGTCAGTAATTTGAGTATCGATATAAAATATCGATAATTATATCAATACTCAGTACCGATATCAGGCTACAATGTGACGTCACAGAATCTTTATTGATGATTCCTAAGTAAATACATATTTATTACAGTCGCAAATCATATTTTGATCAAGATACAACCTGACACTGACCTGCAAATTGCAAAAACGCAAGAAAATTTAATAATATCGGTATTATATCGATACTTAAGTAGAGGTATTTATAGCGATATTTTAGTATCGGTTATCCAAATAATATCGGTATTCAGTCCCTGCTCGCATGCCTAGCTCGCAAGGGCAAGAGTCGGGCGGATATTTCAAGGATGTCCAAAAATTTCAATTAGCTTAATATTGGAATATACACTATTATACTAGTTATATTTATTTAGTTTATTTATCAATCTCTCCAAGCGATGTAAAAGAACCGGTTAAATAGAAGTGCAAACTCGGAAAAAGACGGTTTAGTGAACTTTGGTTGACACATGCGCAGAATAGTCCTTCATTATTTTTTCTATTATACGATTGGTTAAAACTAAACAATATCTAATATTAACCAATCAAAAAAAGGTTTAATTAAACGTGTATGTTAGAGAAAATACCACAATGGAAAGAAATTCGGTAAGTTATTGAAAATGGGTAATTCTACGTAAAAGAAAACACATTGGAGACAGCGTTTTCCCGTAGACAGATATTAATAAAGTTGACTGTGTTTTCACTATTTTATTGGTTAAAAATTACAAAATGTATTCCAGTGACGATTACAATGAGGCATCTGTTAGTACAAACCGAATGTTCAGGCCTTACATTATGAATTTGCATCATAACCTCTTCCTTGTAAAAACGTAAGCAGTTATCTTCTAATCCGTAAATTACCTGTTATTTTTATAATTTTAGGGTGGATATGAATCGTATGGTGGTGATTATGAACCCCACACAGGAGATCCTCAGTACGATCTGGAATATGATAGGTCTTCATTTTACAAAATGCCTGACATGGTGAGTTCTCTGCTTTAATTTTCTATGTAAATTATATTCATTTAAGTAATTAATAAGATTGACTCATTGCTAGTCAAGAAAAGATAAGTGGAAATCTACAGTAACAATATGCCATTCTGCCTAAGAAACCATTTGACCTGCTTTTCTCAATGTTAAGATAATATTGAATATGAATATTTCAGGTCAAGAAATTCCTTGTTTACTTCCGTAACATGATTAATGAGGGAGTATCATATGAGATCCTGAACCTCTATGAAAATACTTTCCCCAAACTAACTGAACAGTATTTTGAGAATACTCCGTGGCCCGATGAGAATGAGGTAGCTCCTGTTGTGGACAGTGACCATGTAAGTATGCTATCCTTCTTAAAATAGTGTTGGCATCCAACAGGTTGGTTCAACCCCAAAAGACAACCAAAAATGCAATGTTGCTACAGTGTTGCTAAAGATTTGTTGATAGTGTTGATAATTTAACCCTCAAACATGAAATTCAGAACACCAATTAAAAAAATTTTTTTTTTTTTTAGTATTCATTCATTATCCATATTTTTGACCTAGGAAACAATTTGTTTAAAATAAAATAAACCACTTTGGATTAGAAACCAATGATACATGCCAACCAAAGGTTGGTTGGTTCTTTGAGCAGTCTCGTTTGTGTTTTTAATAATTTGTATCAAAGGGTTTATTATCAAATGCTTCTATCTGTATCTTCTTCTTTGTCTATTTTTCTTCAGAATCAGTCTACTCACCTAGGTATAAATAAGGGGCAAGCATGTGTAGTCCTTTCAATGGCTGCTCTGCGACTACAACAAATGCGATTGCATGGTTGTTGCAGTGGTTGAGGGATTGACTGCTGTGCTGTGTGTTGCGGGTTCGATTCCCGCATGGAACAAATTTGTATGGCCTGCAGATAGTTGTTCCGGGTCTGGCTGTTTGTGTAGTGCCATTTATGCCGCCATAAAATAAACTAATGAAGCAAAATTTGTACAACAACAAAAAGAACTGCATACAGCCAGCCAGTACCCACAGCTGCTACCGGTATCCTGACCACCAGCATGCAGTGGACGCGCATTCCTGGTCAGCATCCTCAGCCTCTATCATCACCCTCAACCTTATCAGCGACCTTGGCAAGCATACTGCACCTTCGGCCAGTCACATGAAGAGCCTTGAAGAACCTCTCATGGTTGACCCCAGCAGTCATGTTACTACGGCGCAGTGCTCCGACCCACTGGAGCCAGTAGCACCGCTCTGACTCACTGGGGCCCTGCAGTATCATGTCTCCTCTCCTCTTATTTTCTAATTAAACCTTTTTTCTATGTTTCAGGTTTTCATGATTCTTTACAAAGAACTGTATTATCGCGATATTTACGCGCGTGTGCCCGGTGGCCCCAAACCAGACCAGAGGTTCCACTCATTTTACAACTACTGTGACCTTTTCAACTACATTCTGTCTGCGGAGACGCCAGTGCCCCTGGAGTTACCCGACCAGTGGCTATGGGAACTCATTGATGAGTTTGTCTATCAATTCCAGTCATTCGCTCAATACAGGTAAATAGAAATCAAATACATATATTAAACTATACTGTACTTTGGTTTCTGAAATCCAATTTTCTCAGCTGGCTGTATTTGTGTTGTTTCCTGTTGTTTTGCTTCTGCGGCTTTTTTCAAATGTTATGGAAAGAAGCTTACAATTAGATCAGTACCGGTAAAATGGGGTGAATAGAAACAAAAATAAAGAATAAGAATAAATTTATTAAAAAGAAAATATAGGTTACAAATTGTGTGTTATACAGTTTCTTTAATAATTAAGCATAAAAGAATTTTCAGAGACTTCCTGCACTAGGCTAGGCCTGTCCCGCAGGATGCTTTTAGGATTTCTATGCAGTTACAAATTATTAATATGTAATAATATCTTCGGACAATAATGCCACATCATTGGTTTAGAAAAATATATCAATCTTAAAACTACATAATCTTCTAATTTAAAAATTACGAGTCCTTATGTTTATGCCTGATGCTTATGCTGCAAGTAGAATTTAAATAAAATGTAAATCCCCTTCAAAGTTTTGTTTCTATTCACCCCTGCATTGCTATTCACCCTGTTTTATGGTACTTTAAAATGTAATCACCTACAAACAAAGAAGAAAAATAAAATCCTCCATAGTTTGATTTCTGTGTAGTGTGTGCCTAGATTTACGAACTAAAAGCTTTATCAGCAAGATTTAGCTATTTCACAAATAATATTTTTTATGATAAAAACTGGATTTAAAACATTTTCTTTTTTTCAGGTCTCGCACATCAAAATTGAGCCCAGCTGAGATTGATGCCCTCAATACTGAAAACAAGGCATGGAATGTACTCTGCATTCTCAATGTGTTGCACTCACTTGTTGACAAGTCCAACATCAAGAGGCAACTTGAAGTAAGTAATGTAAGCTGTAAACATTTAGTATTTTCAATCATCATAATTATTTCATCATCATTCACACTAACTCCACTCATTGGGCACTCACTAGCTATTGTCATTAGAGTTCTGGCAATAATGGCGTCTTCCCATCTTACTGTCGAATGACTCATACATATATTATTATCTGCTTCAATTTCCCTTACGCTGATGCTCATAGCCATACTTCATCTTTCATTATGCCTTATTTACTAAAAAAGAATTTGAAAAAAAAAACACTTCAGTTNTCCTGCACTAGGCTAGGCCTGTCCCGCAGGATGCTTTTAGGATTTCTATGCAGTTACAAATTATTAATATGTAATAATATCTTCGGACAATAATGCCACATCATTGGTTTAGAAAAATATATCAATCTTAAAACTACATAATCTTCTAATTTAAAAATTACGAGTCCTTATGTTTATGCCTGATGCTTATGCTGCAAGTAGAATTTAAATAAAATGTAAATCCCCTTCAAAGTTTTGTTTCTATTCACCCCTGCATTGCTATTCACCCTGTTTTATGGTACTTTAAAATGTAATCACCTACAAACAAAGAAGAAAAATAAAATCCTCCATAGTTTGATTTCTGTGTAGTGTGTGCCTAGATTTACGAACTAAAAGCTTTATCAGCAAGATTTAGCTATTTCACAAATAATATTTTTTATGATAAAAACTGGATTTAAAACATTTTCTTTTTTTCAGGTCTCGCACATCAAAATTGAGCCCAGCTGAGATTGATGCCCTCAATACTGAAAACAAGGCATGGAATGTACTCTGCATTCTCAATGTGTTGCACTCACTTGTTGACAAGTCCAACATCAAGAGGCAACTTGAAGTAAGTAATGTAAGCTGTAAACATTTAGTATTTTCAATCATCATAATTATTTCATCATCATTCACACTAACTCCACTCATTGGGCACTCACTAGCTATTGTCATTAGAGTTCTGGCAATAATGGCGTCTTCCCATCTTACTGTCGAATGACTCATACATATATTATTATCTGCTTCAATTTCCCTTACGCTGATGCTCATAGCCATACTTCATCTTTCATTATGCCTTATTTACTAAAAAAGAATTTGAAAAAAAAAACACTTCAGTTCAAGCTGAAATTTTAATGGTTGTTTTCCCGCAGCGAAATGAGTTTGTCTTGGTAATACAAACGATTTATGAAAAATAATAAATTTAAAATCAAGAAATGGCAGAATAACAATTGTGATAAACTAAACTCGAAAGCGACTTCGAACCAATAGTTATAAATCGCGATAGTCGCCCTTCGCGTATCAACCAGCTGATAGGTATAACATAAAAGGATGCCGCGCGCGATGCGGCCTCACTCGCCGCGTGCTCGCTGCGCTTTTCACTTTTTCGGCGCGCCGCCGCTCTGCCAGTAGCACCAACGTCACGTCTAGTGAGTAACTATTGCTTCTCACGCTTTCGAGTTTATGATTTTTATACATTTATTTGAAAACAACATTTTTAGCCTGCCTGAAGTCTGCCGCGGGAAAACAACCAAAAAAATTTCAGCGTGTATAAGGTCATGGCAAAAGTGAATGATGAATACAACCTTTGAAACTATTTATTGAATATTCGCTAATCGCGTTTGCGCCTTTTGTATATTATTATTTGCCTGTTTTCAGAAAAGCTGTTCAAAGTAAGACTCGGCTAAATATGTAATTATGCAGCCCGCGACAACGTGACATCCCTGTAATTTTATTTTTTCTTGAAAAATTTTGGTTTTTGTCCTCCAATCTTAAATTGTATTTGTCCAGAATATCTGGTTTGGACAGCCCTGTTTTACAGGATGCACAGAACTTTTAGTCTATTGCTTTCTCCATTTTATTTTTCTTTTCCAGGTATACGCCGCCGGCGGCGATCCAGACTCAGTGGCGGGAGAGTTCGGCCGTCACTCCCTCTATAAAATGTTGGGCTACTTCTCTCTAGTAGGCCTCCTCCGTCTTCACTCACTACTTGGAGATTATTATCAGGCCATCAAGGTGAGGTTTTTATACCAATACTAAATTAACACAATATTTTAGAACCAGGCGCCGATCTAAACTGAATTTGCACATCAAATATCACGTTAAATAATATTGTTTCAGGTCCTGGAGAACATCGAGCTCCACAAGAAGTCCCAATACTCGCACGTGCCTGCATGCCAGATCTCCACTTCTTACTACGTGGGCTTCGCGTACATGATGATGCGCCGCTACGCTGACGCCATCCGCACGCTGTCCTCGGCTCTGCTGTACATGCAACGCACCAAGCAGCTATTCTCATCACGCTCCTACCAGAACGATCAGATCAACAAGCAGACGGAACAGATGTACCATCTGTTGGCTATCTGCCTGGTCCTTCACCCTCAGTGTGTTGATGAATCCATCCAGCAGGTATGTGAAATCGAATGCTTTATCTTTTTTTGACAAGCAGTAAAACAAAAAAATATTCTTCTCTATTTCTTACATTTATTTTATTGTTAGGTGCTCCGTGAGAAGAACTATCACGAGAAGATGTTCAAGATGCAGTATGGCGACTTGGGAGAGTTTGAAAGCTGCTTCACTTTCGCTTGCCCCAAGTTCCTGTCCCCCTGCCCACCCCCCATCGAGCCGGGATCCAACTACGGACGTGACGCCGTCAAGCACCAAACTCAAGTGTTCATGGATGAGGTCAGTTTTACCGCCTTGATTATGAACAACCAGTAGTAAACTGACTAATGATCAAGAAGACCAGCGGCTCTTTATTGGACTAGCTTCTGCCAGCGGCATCGCCCGCGTGAAAGCCGCAGATTCCAAGGGATCATCGTTCTTGTAAGGTTCAACGATGTATGTTTGTAAATCGGGCTGGTTTCCGCAACTCTACGACTAAGCGCGTATTTTGCGTGCAGGTTTTGGACACATGTGTCATTCGATCCAACCCAGCTCCCCAAGGAAAGCCAGCAACGCCTTGGTGTTACTATCTCACAGAGGCAGCTTAGAAGCAGATGTGCTGCTGTCTCGTCCTCCTCTATGCAGGCTCTAACAGAGTAGGCTGTCAGGGACTCTTATGAGATAGAGGTGTTTATTAAAAAAACCTATAGCCAGTTGTGACGGCTGTGACTGTACGCAACTGTTGTTTAGCCAGTCTTAGGGCTTTTTTCGTAAAACGGCCAGCAATAAAGGGAAGTGCCTCATGGGCCTGCCTACACTCAGGTTCAACGATTTAGGTGTGAACAAATGTGACAATCAGACGAGTTAGTTTCCTATTTATAAGTATGAATACTAACAACGATCTAAATAGCAGGAATTACAGCACAAATTCACGATCTCTATTAGGTGAAGATAGTTACTAAAACTTAAATTATTTAACCGTTTACAGGTCCGCCAGCAAAAGATGTTGCCAACGATTCGTTCGTACTTGAAACTGTACACGACCCTGCCGCTGTCCAAGCTGGCCGCCTTCATGTCGGCGGCGCGCGGCGGTGACCGCGACGCAGCGCGCGAGCATGCCGCGCTCGCCATCCATCTGCTGTGCTTCAAGCACAAGATGAAGAACGTTGTCTGGACTAAGGGACCTAGTGGTCTTGATGGGAAGTTCCAGAGTGGTTCTGAGGTGAGAATTAGTTCTTTTTTTTATAAAGCTGTTTGAATTGAGCAAACAGGGTAGGACCGACTCAGACAAGGAGTTACGATGATTTTCGACAAGAGGATGACCGTATGTGCAAGAGTACACTGCTATAGTGTGAAGATTTTTGATCTATGATCAGGAGGTAGTGTTTACCCTGCTCAAGGCTTCAGAATTAAAAATTCTAGAACCGATCATCACTTGTCATTCTAGAATTTTTCTTTTACTTGAAGCTTATAAATTATGATTGTTCACTACTGAAGTTGTTCAATATTAGTATAACACTCCTTTTTTTTGGGCAGTCGTGTAAAAATAGCAGTAACCTGAATTAAATTTTCAAGAACAATATTTTGATTCCTTCCAGTTGGACTTCTACATCGACAATGACATGATCCACATTGCTGACACGAAGGTGGCTCATCGCTTCGGCGACTTCTTCATTCGCAAACTCCTCAAGTTCGAAGAGCTGAACCGCAAACTCCACCATATTAAAATTTAAAGTGTCTCAAACAAATCGAATTTTGTAACTACATAAATAAAGTTACTGACATTTCTAATATGCATTTAATTTACTATTCTCGGAGTATAGGGTACATATTTCTTATTTCTTTTGAAGAACTTCTTTGGCTGTTTAATTTGGACAGTGTCGCGCTGAACTGTCTCTGGATAATTTTCTCTGAATTGCTGCCAAGGATGTTCTGGTGTCAGAGCTTCTTCAATATTTATCTCTTTTAACCAAGTGGAATAGTATTTGGCGAAGATTTCATGAGACTTCTTGAATGTCTTAGTACCTTCACCCTGAAAAAATGGAATAGATAAAAAATTTAATGTGATTTAGCTCTCATCTCGGTAAAGGCAATCAATAACACAGAGTAGAGGTGCTATTGGTGCTATACCACCAGAGATGTGAGGTAACTAGGCAATTCGCTAGAAAAACCCAAAAAACCCACCAGCCTCTTTTATTCCTAGTCTGGCTCTGCTCTGAATGTGCAAATACCTAGCTCTGCTATCGCTTTTTGTGCATTAAAAAAAGCGAGGGATGGGAGTGAAAAACCTTGACGAGAGAAGTGTGCGAGGGCCGCGAGCGGAATGTGTGCACGCTCAGCTGAGGGGAGTCCGCTGACACAGCTTTGCTATGCATCTTCGCACCACTTGGCACAGCTTTGGTGGAAATAATAAAAATTACACAGTGCCGTTACACAACCTAACACTGTCTAGCTACCACTTCTCTAATGGAAAAGTACCGTAATTCCTTAATAAGCATACCTTTTTAAGAATTTCGCCACATTTGTCACTGAAGCCTTCCAGATGTTTGACGAATATATCATTCACTTTTATATTTTCGTTTTTGACCACATTCATAATGTATAAGACATAGCCAAACTGACTATTTGCTGTTCCCTGCCGCAACAAAGTTCCTAGAATTTCGATATTGACCCTGCAAAAAAGTGTAAAGTAAAGAAGTGAAAGTGTTTGAGTCTTGCAGTTTGATTGACAGCAAGCAGAGGAATGTTTATTTATAGTAAACTAGCTTGGTCTCGCGGCCTATTCCGCAGAAACCGCGCATTTACCCAGGATTTAAAGAAGCCTCTTATGTCACTCAGCGATAGAGGAGAGGGCCTTTCTATCAGTGAACACCGTTTTCATTATTAGATCAAACATCAGTGTCTTAAAGTGAATGGTCACAGAATTAGACCTCTCAAAATAAACTACAATATAAACAAACCAAAGGAACGGCGGTAGGTACCGTTCCTTTGGTTTACTTAGAATATTCATTTAAATCTTACTTTAGTTGTTTCTCCTCCATTTCTTTGAGAAGTTTCTCTGCACTTTCTTTAGTTTTACATGCCATTGCTAAAACACCATATGTCATAATATTCACTTTTATTTTCAGCTTTTTGGAGTGTGGAAACCTTTTCTTACGAAATTCACTTTCTTTTGCAATAATACTTTGTACAGCCTGCAACAAAAAGAAATATCAGTGGCTTATCTAAATTAATATTATAAAGAGGAAAGATTTGTTTGTTTCTTGGTTACGATTTAACTCAAAAACTACTTGACCAATTTAAAAACTAACTAAAACATTCTTTCAACGTTAGAAAACTACATCTTCACCGCGTAACATAGGCTATATTTATTTCCAGAAATAATTAGTGATCCCTACTAAAACTTGAATAAAATACCCAAGGTGTAAAAAAAATTGTCATAAAATGTCATGTCAATGTAAATTCGCATCACAATCATCACATATGCTGCGAAAACTATTGATGATAGAACAATGAACAGCACATGCACATCAAGCTACAACAATCTTTCAAATTTCTATAATTGATTTTCAATTAGATGTCTAAAGCATTAGGTTGAAAAGTTAATTGGTAAAATTTTACAGTTTCGGGCGGCTTGCTGTACTGCCATCTGTACTACAATATTAAAGAACATATCTATAACTATAAAATAGTTTGCTATAGCAAATGCCTATCTCCAACAGATAACTCACAAAGTCATTGTGAGTTATCCGCTTGTAGTATTAAAATTTTTGATTAAAACGAATGAATATTATAAATTGTTTCAATTAATTTTCAACAACTACCCGTTGCAGTCTATCCCTTAACGGGGCGTTGAAGTTTCAGGAGTTTCTACTAAAACTGTGTGGACAAAGTCACGGGTGAAGTGCAAGTAATATATAAGACTAGCTCTTTCATGTGGCTTTGCTCTCTTAGCTTACTGCACAGGCACCATACATTTTTGTGGGAAGAGAGTAGCCTATGAGATTGAGCAACAGTGTAGCTTTTAATCAGTGAAATCATTTTTATCATCCCATATCAGTACTTCTGCAGATAATCTTTTCTGAAAATAATTGTGCCTCTTAATGACATTAGTTCAGATTATCAAACATGAAATGAAATAAGCCTGTGGATATAGTTGAGTGTAACTTACAACAGCAGACTCATAATCAGATCTCAAGCACCTCTTCTTTATGAGCATATTATAAAAATCTATATCTGCCCTGATTCCCAAAGACTTCATTTGTATCAGTAATTTGTCCTCAGCCTCTGTAGTGTTATCTAGTAGTGACAGCATTTGTGTGAAAGTTTTGATATCTGGTTTTACTGAATATGCCTGCATTTCCTTCAGAAAGTCATCTTGCCCGCCCACCACTGCAAACTTGTCCTGTAATGTTTGGACTTCTTGCAATGCTGTTACTTGCTCTAGATTCAACACTCTTGATAATAAGTTTGGTACAGATCTTTCATTGGTGACCACTGCATCTAACTTGTTCACAAATTCTATTCCAATATTATCTTTCTTATTATCAATTACACTTAATTCACTAGAGGGTTGTTTTGTATGGTCACTATCTGTATCATTTACAGATTTTGTGGAACCAAGTAATACTTGTTTTTTTGGTTCAATAAATACATTTGTAATTGTTTCATTCAATTTGAATTGTTGATTATTTTTACTTTGTAAATGTATCTGAGCTTGTATAGTTTCAATAAGACCTTCAATATCTTGTTTACTGCCCAAGTTGCAATCTTTAACACATTTCAGCATTAAATTGAAAGTATAAATATTGGGCTTTTCCCTCATCTTTAACATTTTCCTCCAAACTATGAGAGCATGACGCAATCCATTTTGTTTATCAGTGATACAAGCATGCAGAAGGTGGTTAAAAGTATGTACTCTCACTTTAATCTTCTTTGCCAACATTTCATCAACAATTTGAAAAGCTGTGGGTAAGTCACCACATCTGCCAAAAGCTTTGATCATTGCATTATAATTAGTTAGATTAGGTTCAAAACCCTTCTCAATCATTAGTTCCTTTAGATGCTGTGCACGCTTCAGTCCATCTACTGGCCAAGGACTATTGGCACAAGCATGGAATAGACACGTGTAGGTGTCGCCAGTAGGGAGCAGAGCTCGTCTCTTCATGTCATTAAATAATTTGAAAGCTTTTTTAGTGTACCCAACATTAGCACAAGCACCTATCAGTATGTTATAGATATAGTTTTCAGGCTTCACTTTGTCTTCTTTTAACATTCTTACTTCTAGCACGTCAATGGCTTCTTTCAGCCTCTTGTAATTGAGTAATTGCTTAATAATATCAGCGTATTGTTTAGTGGTTAGTTTCTGTGAACTTAATGGTTTATTTTGGATAAATTCCTGCTCTTTTTTATCTCCTTCATCTTCAGGTACTTCCGAATAAGAATTAATTTTTCTGGATAAAGTTCCGAAGGTATCGGGGTCCTCTAAATAAGTCAAATTATCTTCTGTTTTGTATTCCTTTGGCTTCCGAATTTTAACTTCTTCTGGCAGAGCAACAGAAGTTGTTATGAAATTGTGACGAATCAAATTTGTGCTTCTGATTATTCTTAACAATTTTGTGCACCGAAAAGCCATTGTGATTAATATTTTTATTTATAAGTAGCTGTTTTTCACATCACCTAACTAACATAACCTTCAAAACAAAATAAAATAACTATTATAGGTATTAACATGACATTGACAGTTTTTTTTTTAATTTATATTTTTATGGCCTGATTGCTAAGACCTTTTTAGCCAAAACAGTTTTAGTGACAGTAATTGTGCCCAGACAATATACAGGTGATTTGAAAATACTTGTTTGTTGTAATGCTTGTTTGAAAAAGTGGTATTTCTAACCGGATTGAAATTGAAGAAAAAAAAAACACCTTTGCAACCCTTATTACTCTTCTGGATGGTGTAATAATACAGAATGTGTTCTTTTCAAAATCAACCGGTTCGATTCCTGGCTACGAATACCAAATTTTGAAAAATCCAATAAAAGTCGATTGATTGATTGAGACTCCTTTCAGTGTTTTTCGATATTCCTCATAGTTTCGGATTTGGCCATTCAACGTGGCAATGAGAAAAAGAAATTCTATGTCCAATCCTTTTTTCCCCCTTTTGCACTTGACATATTTTTTCAAAGCTTGTTTTTACATGTATGTACGACGCCAGCACATCAAGCTACCCGAAACTGACAAATTTCCCCAATCAACTTTGATCCTAATGTTCCAGCTAGAAAGTTGAAAATCTAAAACAGAAATTTGACTGATTGTTGTAGCTTGATGTGCTGGCGTCTGTACCATGTAATTTAGAAGTCTGTATTATCTATGAAAAATAAATATATTTTAGAGCTGCTTTTACCGGAACTGTCAAATGTAGTAGACTCTAATAAAAATAATTTATTAAATAAGGATGGACAAATCTTACCGGATCAGGAATGTTCCCAGGAGTTTGCAGGTTTCTTTCACTCCGTATATTACCCTGAGCCGGCTACGTTAGACGCGGACACCGCTAGCAAGACAGCAGAGCGGAGTGGCGCGCGAACCTCCGTATGTTGGAAAGTTCTTTATTTTATTTCAGTAAAAAAAAATAATTTAGGAAAAATTGTATTAATTATGTTTATATTTTTACTATTTGTGTATTGGAGTTATGTTCTGATCTCAGTAGGTAGTACTGTAATACTTGACTATCGTATTAGGGCAACCTGTTAAGATAGTTGAACCTAAATTAAATAAATTCTATAGTATATCTTCGATTGGAAATTGCCTTTAGTCGATAAGTGCTATTGGCTGAAGTTGCGGTTTTTGTGTTTCAGTTTAACACAAAAACCGTAACTTCAGAAATTTTACAGTGCACTTAGCTCGTCCCTATCACAATAAACCAAACACTGTCATGCTGTCACGCGGCCTCTCGCTCGGTTGTCAAGTCAATTTGTCATTGTCAAACTTTCAAAAATAACCTAAATCGCGCGTGTCGTGTTGTTGTTAATACTGTTTTTTAAAACTACAATACATCCGTCCCTATAATAATGTCAGCGAATGAAGCAGATGACCAGATGGAGGCCAGTTCCTCTGAGAGTGAGGAAGAAGTCATGGAAGGAGACGAGGAAAACGATGACCGCCCCAAGACTTACCTTCCAGGGCAACCTTTGAAAGAAGACGAGCATTTAGTTTGCGACCAGTCTGCCTACGTGATGCTGCATCAAGCCCAGACTGGCGCCCCCTGTCTCAGTTTCGACATAGTTCCTGATAATCTAGGCAACGACAGAAATGAGTACCCGATGACAGCTTATTTAGTTGCTGGCACTCAAGCTTCTAGCGCACATCTAAACAAGTGAGTTGGATGTATTTTGTGGGTCAGATGTCATCTCAGAAGCCGATTAAAGTCTTGTTAACAGCTCCATTGTCGCACATCCTCAAAATGAATTATCTTCTTTCAGACAAGCTGTATTACTCAAACATTAACAATACACATCTTTTTAGTCTTTTAGTAATCAAAATGTCCAACCTGCATCAAACATCTAAAGCAGAGGATGAGGAAGAATCTGATGAAGATGAAGAAGATGATGATGATGAGGAGGAGGATGAGGAAAAGAAGCCTCAAATGACATTCTCCTTCATCAAGCACCAGGGCTGTGTAAATAGAATAAGGGTAAGTCCAGGTACTGGTAGAAGGATGTTGATTTTCTGGCAAGAAGATGGGGCAGATGAAATTGTTGCCATTATGAGTAGATGCTGGATGAGACTAGCATAGGAGAGGGGATTGGCAAGAGTGCCTATGCTCAGCAGTGAGCAAAGTCCAGCTGTGGATGAGTATAATGAAGTCATAAGTCATACCTTACTTGCTGGAAGTCTATGTGTATTTGTTATTCGCATCAACTATCTTAATCGGACCTCAGGTAAAGATACATAAAATACTATACTGTATGCTGAATTGTACAGAAACACAGGGTGAGTGTTTCTACCTTGCCTTCTGTAAAATATTAATTCCTTATTACACTAGCCTCGTAATATTTTAAATGAATATTTATTCATATTATAATATATTGTTTTACACAGGCAACTAGTTTCAGAAATTCAGTACTAGCTGCAAGTTGGTCTGAATTGGGCAGAGTAGACATTTGGAATATAACACAGCAGTTACAAGCAGTAGATGACCCAACTCTGCTAGAACGCTACAACCTGGATTCTGTCACTAACCCAGTCAAGCCACTTTATTCTTTCAATGGCCATCAGCAAGAAGGATTTGGAATTGATTGGTGTCCAACAGAACTTGGTGTAAGTATTATTTAACACATTCAGTGGCACCAACTCACCCTGTGAGTTCATGTTAATTTTATTCCAGTGCTGGTGACTCATGTGGCGGTAGCAGTGTGTTTCGGTAATATTTATAATGTGAAATGTATGCATCACACGCAAAGACATCTTATATTGGGGTGGGTTCACATTTCACAATTTTATTGCACAATAGTTGTTTCACTATTGTGAAATACATGAGAATATTTCTGGCAATAACTTGTGTCAAGTCAAGTTTTTTTATAGGTTTTGTTACCATATACTGCTTAGGCACTCTTACAGTTCTTATCTACATTTACAGGTTTTAGCAACAGGTGACTGCAGAAGAGATATTCACATTTGGAAACCAAACCAAGCTGGAACATGGGATGTAGATCAGCGACCTTTGGTAGGACACACTAATTCTGTTGAAGACATACAATGGTCCCCTAATGAAAGGTATGTATTTGCATAAAACATAAACATTCAGTAAATATAAACACAATTATATTCAGTTGTTATTTTTGTTATTGCAGAGAGCTAAATAACCTTCCATAATATTATAATTACATATATGTTTTGTTATTTGCAGGAATGTTTTGGCATCATGTTCTGTAGACAAATCTATAAGAATTTGGGATACAAGAGCAGCTCCTCAAAAAGCTTGCATGCTCTCAGTAGAAGATGCTCATCAAAGTGATGTTAATGTTATATCATGGAATAGTAAAGAGCCTTTCATTGCAAGTGGTAAGTTTATGACATTATTGTTAAAACCCCCACCACCAAAATACCACATAAATGTAAATATCTAAATTATTTCATTGCATTTTGCTAAGATTCTTCTAATGAAAAAATATTTCCCTAAATCGGACNTAAATATCTAAATTATTTCATTGCATTTTGCTAAGATTCTTCTAATGAAAAAATATTTCCCTAAACCTATTTACATGGCGTTACAGAATAAACGCAATCAATACCTCTTAAGGGGTAATTGTGATCATCATTCTGAACAACTATTAATATGGGACCAACCCCAAAATAGTTCAGCTTATTTTGTCGAGTTATNTCATTGCATTTTGCTAAGATTCTTCTAATGAAAAAATATTTCCCTAAATCGGACGCGCACATCAATGTATGGAGCTGTCAATTTTTTTTTTTGCAATTTCGGTGTTGGTTCCATAAATCCATAGTGAAAGTTGTTCACAATGATGAGTATGATGATGATCCCTTAAAAGGTATTGCGTTTATTCTGTTACAGGATGTATACTACTAATATATTATTTATTAATTACTAATATAATAAAGCTGATGAGTTTGTTTGTTTGAATGTGCTAATCTCTGGAAGTACCAGTCGCCACTATGATTTCCACAGTGAAAGGCTATATGGGAACGGGGAAAAACGGGATATGCGCTTACCAAGTCGCGGCCAAAAGCTAGTTAGCCATATTTTGTTAGTGTTAACAGTGGGAGTTCTACAGGACCCAATTTTTGGGCCAGTTCTGTTTCCTCTTTCACATTCGCCTCCTAGTGCCCCAGTGAAGGCTATCTGTATTAGTTAATTCATTGTCAATTTTATCGTGAATTTCAGGTGGAGATGATGGTTTCCTTCACATTTGGGACCTAAGACAATTGGCAAGCAAAACCCCAGTGGGAACTTTCAAGCACCACACGGCGCCCGTTACTTCGATAGAGTGGCACTGGACTGAGCCGAGTGTGCTAGCGTCTGCTGGCGAAGACCACCAAGTTGCGCTTTGGGATTTGGCTGTGGAGCGAGATGATGATGATGTTGTTGATGAAGAATTGAATGTATGTTTACACAATTTATCCATACTTATATTATAAAATAATGCGAAAGTAACTCTGTCATCTGATACGCTTTGGCAGCTAAACGGCTGATCCGATCGTGATGAAATTCGATATGGAGACAGTCTGAAACCTGGGGAAGGACATAGGCTACTTTTAAACTTCGTTCGCATCCGCGATATCCGACATCCAAGCAGACGAAAGTCGCATACAAAAGCTACTTCATAATATAGAAGACAAAGTACGAGCCCTATATAATGTTAATGAAATGATGTCACTAACATATAACAAATCTTTTTTCAGAACCTTCCACCCCAGCTGCTGTTCATCCACCAAGGTCAAAATGATATAAAGGAATTGCACTGGCACAAACAAATGCCAGGAGTCATGGTGACAACTGCACACACTGGATTCAATATCTTCAAGTCTATTAGTGTATGAAATAAAACTATAAAATTGATCTTTCTTTTTATTTAATACTTTGTAGAATACTCAAATAGTTACATGATTGTGATTTGTGATAGCAAAAGAAAACCAAATTATGTATATTTATCCTTTGTATAGACCATGGCTAAATTCACTAAATGCCTTATTGTTGGTCTGCCATGTGGGCAATTCTAAAAAGAATAGTGCATTTGAAATAATTTATTATTTAAATAAATCACCTTTGATGTTTTCAAACCTGGAGTTACAAATGTTACTTAAATTCATAAAAAGGCAATTTCTTGAAAAGACTATTACAACCCGACTCAAGCAAGCGGGATTGGTGATTAAAATTTGTGCCTTCTCTGTTCAAGGCGAAGTCTTTCCCGACAGTGATACAATGACAGGTTAATTTTATATTATGCCAATAACTTACCCATGGTTTGTCTATTTCAGCCATGTGATCAACAAGCATTCTCATATCGGCTTTGCCCAGAGCTGTTCCTATCATCACCGATTTTCGACAAGCCCTAGACGCAAACATTGCCCTAACTCTGCTTGGTCTACAATATTCTGAAGGGGATTCCTGGAATGTTAAAATTGTCTTGATAGAAAAAGTTATACATATAAAACCGATTGAAGATAGCTTGCTTGAAAGCTAAAATTTTAGCTTTTTAATTAGCAATCAGATTTAAACTTCACGTACATACCCTTAACATAAACAAAAGCTCTTCTATATCATCCTTTCCGAAGATCCAATTTTTCGACATAGGTAATGTTAACAATTTCACTCTCTTTGTAGGCAAAGCTTCTTCATTGATTTCAAAAGTGAATCCATTATTTTTAAATACATCTAAATTATCCATTAAGATTTGTTCATTTACTCCAGTTAGCTCAAGAGACTGTGGACTGAAATGATTTAATGTATTATTTCAGCATAATTTAACCTAACTAAAATTATTGGGGTAAAGTCAAATATAACTTACATGACCAATTTTTGACAAGTTAGCTCTGTAGTTTTCTGTAACGTTTCAAAATTGTAAATCTCATCTGTAGCATGTTGATCTATTATAAAAAGATCATCTTCCAATTTGGTTATTATAAAACCTAAGTTAAATTGTCCAATGATTTCCATTTTTTTGAATGAGTCTTTGGATATTTCCTTACTCAGTTCTTCTTCACATTTCTTATTAAATACTGGATTAATTTCACTTTTAAATTTGACTTTCGTAGGAGCAGATTTTTTTTTATCATTGACATACATACTTGCCAATGCTTGAACATGTTCCAGTGATGTCTTTAAAGTAACAGTTTTCCGATTATTCTTTCCCAAATCTTCCTTATCTGTTACAATTTTCTGCTTTTTAGGTGTTTTCTCTTTGAAATCACTTGAAGTGTTTGCTTTCGTCTTCAAGGCTTTTGGTTTACAGTTTGTTGTATGTGTTTTCTCTATTATGACGTCGGTAATATCTCTTATTTGCGTATTAGGCACATTTTCAGCAAAATCTAAATACATAACATTACGTTTATCATCTTCAAGAGGTGAACTTTTGTTAGATGCATCATTTGTGTTTTTAGTTTCATTACTTTCACCAGAGTCTAATTTCTGGTTTTCAGCATCATCACTATCTTCTACTTCTTCTTCATCTTCAGATTTCACAATATCAAGTGGCCTATTGTTAGGGTCTTCAATTTCTATGTTATGTACTAAACTTTCTTCTTCTTTAACCACTTCAGTTCTCTTCGTTTTTGAAGAAATAAAATCTAACATTGTTGTTGACTTTCGTTTAAGTTCAACATTTTTAGTTTCTTTATCAGCTGTGGAGACACTTTCAGAAGCTTGTTTTGTTTTACTTTGAAATTGTTGCAAAAACGAATTAAAAACTCTTGGTTGCTCCAAATCTGGTTTAATATCATTTGTTTCTTTATTATGGGAATTAAGAGTTGATTCCATCTTCAATGTTCTGGGTATATTTTCAAATAGTTTTAGTAAAGAGCTTTTCAATATATCCAATATTATTTTTTCTTTTGTAAGGAATATTTTTCGTTTATCAGGAGTGACATTAACATCAACTGATGTTCTCTCCATATCAACATTTAGAAACACAAAAGGATATTGATGTGAATTATACTGCCTGTATATTTCATTGATGATTTTCATAATTTTGGTTGGTTCACAAGGTCTGGAATTGATATAATAAAACTGTCTGTCAGTACTGGATCGCCCACTACCATGAGCACAAGTCGAAATAAAACCTGTAAACTCTATTGGTTTTGCAACATTTTTATGACCTTGAGATTTTTGTGATAAACTAATATCACTACTAGTAACATCCGATTTTTCTGCATCATTAGAATCTTCAGATAGATCTATTTCTACATCTTCTATATCAATACTTTCGTCAGTTTCCTTAACTTCACCCGACAAACCCTTAAATATATTATCTTTTATGTTTATGACATATTCTGGCTTTATTTCGAGTAATGTTTGTAGTTGCTTCACCCCAAAAACACTAGCAATATTGTCTTTATAAGATGTTGTTCCTTGTGTTGCTACTACTATAGACTTTGAATTTGAGCTTGTCTGATTGCTGCAAGTTATTCTGGAAAAGATTTGAGGTAATTAGTGTATAGTATACTTTGTAACAACTTAATTCATTAAAACTTACTTGACTCCAACTGAAATCAAACAGTATGCATACAACAGCTGAGTCATTTTGTTGAATTCCCTCTTAGCATTTTTATGAAATTCTTTCTGTCTCACAGGCAATGATGAAAATAGGTTTGTGAGACTGACGGTTGTACCAACTTGTCTTGAACATGGTGTTTGTTTTGTTATATTCCCTTTGTGGTCATATTCAAGTTTTGTAGCTGCAAAATTTGCGTAGATTGTAAAAAAAAACTCAAACAGAACAGAACCACTAGTATTTGGAATACAAAAATAGATAGATTGGGGATCTAAGATAACAGATTGAAGGGATGTATTTAAGAAGAAGACATGCTGCACCACTACAAGTATACATGCTGACTGTTAATTAATTGGAAAACTTATACTATCAGATCAACTTTGAAAACAAGTAAACAAATAAGCTGTGGTACTTTTATATTCACACAACTAATTTGGTCCCATAGTAAACATCATTCATTTTCTTGAGAAATTTTACCCCCTGAATGTTTGCCAATACATTAAAATCCCCCTATACAGAACACTAACTCAAGCAGTATAAATTTTCATAAAAACATACCATATTCATAATCTTTGTGCCTTGTAGTAACTGTGAGATTAGCTAAAGAACATAAAGAACTTAGCGCTTCTCCTCTGAATCCAAAACTTGACACTCCAAGTAGGTCTGAGTAATCAGTTAGTTTTGAAGTGTGGTACTTTAAAGCTGTCAAAGGAAATAAGCTGCGGTTGAAGATGGTGATAAGACATACATAAGACATTCATTTATTTGTAGAAACATACATACAGGGAATGCAGGTTGTTCATAAACAAAAAAGATCCGTCATGTTCGCATTTGACATACAAATATATAGGAAAGAACAGTCATTCATTGGTATTTAAACAAAATTTAAATCATTATTAAATTGTCCAATAATCTAATTATTAATTATCAATATTATATATAGGTACTGATTTTGATTGGCAAATATTTATTGTCAATAAATATTTGTTAAATTCAGAATACTAAAATTTTTGTCATTTAAAAATTCTAAAATACTGTAGTATTTAGCATAGATTTTTAGAGTTGCTTTCCCAACCAGTTATAATTTTAGCCGCTTGTGTGCGCTTAGTTCTCTCCATCCCTTTGGAAGTTTATTAAATATTAAAGGCGCCATGCAAAATACACTTTTCCACATTAATGTCACTATTATATTTGTCTTTAGTATCGCATAGAATTGTTATGATACTGTCGTCCGCAAAGAGGGTCACAGGTTGATCAACAGATTTAGGTAAGTCATTAATATACAATATGAATAGTGGAGGGCTCAACACGCTACCTTGAGGAACTCTATATTTAATTACCAAGTTCATGTGATTGGAATATTTCTTCATGATTAGTTTTTGTAATGATTGAAGAGATTTCCGTGAGTTGTTTTCTACTGTCTAAATATGATTTAAATAGTATTAGAATGTTGCCTACACCGCATGCCTCCAGTTTGTCTAAGAGAATATCATGCCTAATGTAATCGAATGCGTGAGTCATGTCACAGAATATTGAGCAAACAGGCGTGGTCTTATTAACATTAAGCATAACTAATACTATACAAAAAATCATAAAATGCCATATTAATAGTATGATTTTCTCTAAAGCCTTTTTGCTCTTTCACTAATAGATTATTTTTTACCAAATATTTGCTTAATTCTTTGTATATAAATTTTGGAGATAACACTTATAATCGAGATTGATTTGTAATTTTCTGTCTTCCTTATTTCCCTTTTTAAATAATGGTTTAACTATTTTTTTTTTTAAAGCATTGGGAAAGATGCCCATGCTAATGGTCAAATTATTGAGATGACATAGATGCATACATATTTCTGCACAAACTGCTTTAAGAATTTTGGTTGATATCATGACATTATTCGTAATTTTCAATGAGGTGATTTTTTAGTATAGTATAATATTGTCTAATATAATGGGCTGAGGAGGATTCAGCTGCATCTAGTTAAGACTTGGAGCCTACTAGGCTTCAGTATTAACGGGAAAAGCCTTTTTCTTTTAAGAATGGGAAATAATCAAATGGCTTCTTCTGCTCTGGTTGGAGCGGAAGGGCATGTAAGACTCTTACTGATTAAAACCCATCCGTGTTCCTTGTAAATCCCTTTGTGTTCCAGGGCCACGGTGACTCTTGCCAACTAATTCCGCAACCTTGGTGGGAAAAGAATAGGCAGATTGATTTGTAAAATATCTGCCTGATACCTTAGGTCATAGAGATTAAAGACATTTCACATTATACACATATTCTTTTTTATGTAAAATTGATAAGTATATGGTTAACATTTTTTTCTCAGCTTAAATGGTTGTCATCAGAGGAGATCCCCCAGATCCCTCTGCATGCTCTTCACTATCAAGAACGATCCTTGTGCTCCTGATTATTTAAAACAATATTTTAAAGTGTTGGGCAGTTCTCACAGTCTCAACCTTCAAGCATCTAAAAACTTACTTCTTCATATCCCTTCTCTCCANGTTGGGCAGTTCTCACAGTCTCAACCTTCGAGCATCTAAAAACTTACTTCTTCATATCCCTTCTCACCGCACCGGGTTTTTGTCTAATTCATACGCTATTTCTACAATTAAACTCTGGAATATGCTACCTCTTGACATCAAGAAGGCAGAGTCAAAATTTTCCTTTAAGCGTAAAATCCGTAAACACTACTTAAAAGCTTGTCATTCTTAGTCGTTCTTCGTCATGATTACTATGAATTCTCTTAATCGGTATGATTATTATATATCATATTTATTAGTTTATTATTTTAGCATATATATGTATTTTATTAGTATTATATATATTATCTGTATATTCTTTCCGAAATGTTAAAATTCAATTTTGTATCTTAATTTTATTTATTGTACACCTACCACAGTATAGTCTTTATAACCCAAAGGTTGACTGGTAGAGAATGCCTTGATGCATTAAGTCCGCCCATGTACCACTATTGTACATAAAGTTTAAATAAATAAATAACAGACAGCAGGGAAATTTTAGCAAGGTATACCTAATTGCTCCTCTCTCTTGTGGATGTTGAAACTGTGTCAAAAGCTAAATGAGTATCATAGGGATACTAGGTATCGGCTTCATCATAAATTAAAAAGAACAGACTAATCCCAATCTTTTCATGAACAGACTGTAATCACAACTGTTTCTACCGTTCTTCTTATGGTTCAATAAGTTGACATTGTATTTTATAAGAGTTTGAGTGAATTAATTTAAGTTCTTCTTACTCAAAGCAGCAAAGTTATCTTCTGTGACACCAGTTCCATTGTCTGACACTTCAATCAAGTCAATCCCATAATTTTTAAACCGTATATCAATATTTGTTGCACCAGCATCTAATGAGTTTTCAACAAGCTCTTTGACAGCAACTGCTAGACTCACAACAACCTAAAAATATAAATATAGATAGATAGAAAGAAAGAATAACATTTTTATATGAAATAAGTAATAAGATATTCTAATAATAAAGCGGATGAGCGTGTTTGTTTGTTTGAACACGCTAATCTCTGGTACTACCAGTCGGTTATGGAAAATTCTTTTTGTCTAAGATAGCCTCATGAGGAAGGCTATACGGGAATGGGAAAAAACGGGGGAGTCTACATAATATTGTTTGTTTATTTGGAAAACATAATCTTTGGAAGTAAGGATCTGATTTCGAAAATTATTTCACTACAGCTAGGTACGCCGAATGTCAGTACAGGCAGGCCTGCAGGAGTGGCTTTTGGAATGAAGCCACGGGAACGCCTAGTACCTAGTATCATTTTTTTTTTAATATAAGTATATAGAAAAGTAATGGAAAGCTAGCTTATACATAAACAAAAAAATTGCTGTAGAATTATATTGGCGTACCTGTCCAGAACATATTTTATGAACCGTTTCCTTAGCTATGGGCTTAATGTTTTTATTATGTTGATTTGTTTTTGTATCCATGATTTGTATAAACTAATATAATAGCAAAATTAAGTCCAAAATAAATCGTAATCTACGTTTTCCTTTTCCCGCCAACCTATTCGTTACATTGCTAAACAATAGGTAAATTGTTTATTTTCAAAACGTCACTAACGTCAGTCGACTTGAGTCGACGGCAGTGACATTAAAATATGTACTTAATAATTTTGTCACATTTTTGAAGTGAAAACTTCTTTGGCAGCGTTGTGCACTTTTTGGGATGGGTAGGTATAATGTTAAACTCGCGTCAGGACACGTGACCTGACCGAAAATTCGTAAGACGGAGGGAAAGTTCTGAAGTGTTAAATTTTTAATGTAATATAAATTGTCATGGATGGCACAATAAATATTCAAAATCGATTTCTCCGAAAGGCCACGGGCGCCCCGTGGTTCATTAGGAATGAACGACTCCACGTCGACCTCAAAATCCCGACAGTGAAGCAGTTCATGAAACGACTGTCGCAGCGTTTCATCGAAACTGCTTCAAAACATCAAAATCCCCTTATCGCATCGGCCACCCGATACACTCCCTCACAGATCAGTAGGACTCGCCGCCCGAGGCATACCCTCGTCGAACCCGATGACCCCATCACCCAGATTCAAGAGAGCCGTAGGGAAACCAGCACTCTTCGTAAACACACACGACACAGACCGCGTTCCGTTTTCCGGCCCCGCCGCCGGGGCCCGTCGCGACGTCCCAGTAATAACCCTCCCCGACCTTTGATTACCGAGCCAGCCCGCGTCGCTGAGCCAGTAGTTTTAAATTCCCCAAATAATGTTACGACCCAGCCTGTCCCTTGCTGTTCCTCCCAAATGACGCCGCTAGCCGAGGTCCTTATCCCACAGGGGATGCCCTAGCGAGCGGTCATTTAGTTTTAGTTTTATTTTAGTTTGTAAGCCCTGGCTGGGGGCCTTAGAGTCATTTAAGGCCACCACAGGATAGTCCGGTTAAGCAGTAACCAGCCTTAGTGTGCTGAACTGCGAGTGGTCATCGTCAAAAAAAAAAGCATTATTCCCTAACCATTCCAAAATATCAAAAATGCACAACGTTAATGTTCAAGTTTTCATTTCTGCACTCCCGGAGTGCAACCCGTTGTTTTTTTTTAAGACCCCGACGCCCGGGGCGTCTTCTCCTGTAGGTTGGGGCGAAGGCCTTGCCTTTCCCTCGCATGGCCCGCCTCCTCTTTCGTTAGCATTACTGCTTCGCAGAAGGAGGTGACCGCTCCCCAAGCCTCCTCCCTAGCGTCTTCTTCTGCTGCAGCGGTTGGGGCGTGAGGTTTGCCACTCCCTCATGCGTCTCGCCTCCTTCTTAACTTGCACATGACTGACCGACCTTACCAATTCAAAAGTGCCTGTAAATGCTTTGATTTGATCTACTTTCACTTTTGTTCAGCAGTTTAGAGTTGGGAGCCCGATACGGAAGCAAAATAAAAAGCGTATTAGAGAAAATCTTCGCTTACTCTCGTTTTGGAACGATTGCTAAGAATGGCATGACACGATAAGTCTATTTGACCTTACACAAGCTACTCCGAACGGTAGTAGTAACGTTTGAAGTGAGCAGTTTTTATCTCCATTCGCAAATGCGCGTGCAGACCTGACATTCGGTATACAGCGTAAAGGTCGAGCCACATTTGACATGGACGGACCGTAGTTCACCACAACGGGGTCCATACCGTCCGTGTCCGGATTGTGAGACAGAGGGACATGTCAGTCCCCATATCCGGCGCTGTCCGTAAATGTGTGGATCCAGGCTTACGAAACCACAATAACGGTGGTGGTGGCAAAAGTCGGCAACACTGACAACTGTCACTGTTATCACTACGCAACTAAAGCCGGAAATCTGTCACATCATACTGTTTATTTTATGTTTGTTGAAAACGTTAAAAAGTGTTAATTAATAATTGTACGGATCAGTATTTGGCAAACTCTTCATAAACATTTAAATTTTAACATCACACCAAAATGTCTCTTAATACGGCTCATGCCGATCACGGGGTGTTGATACATGCAAGGGAATGGTGAGTCATCTTTTTGTGTACGAATGACGACTGCGTAAATCGCTTTAGAATGTTCTACACTACACTCCGTTTTATATTCCTACATGTATTGATTTCTGTAACGACTATCGTTTTCACATATTTTCACCAAAATCGTATTCACGCACCAATTATTTATTTTCCAATAAGATCTGGATATTTTAGGTAGCCTACCGCTTCAGGGGATACGATTTAGGGGCAACGCTTGAATTAATTTTATGGTACAACAATAACCTTCATAATTTTCTTTTAAACATTAATTAGAACCTATAAAACTCTTAAATTACCAAAAAAAATAAAATAACAATGAAACCAATTAGTTCTTGATAAGGAACTAAAAATAAAAGCAGTATTCATTTACAGCCATAATTTATTTTAATTTATTGTGATTTTGTACCATTTTAATGAGTTGACAACTGAGTTAATTATTAGTTCCCTAACCCTAATTTTATTTGTTTTATCAATTTAATTAAACATGTTGATGAATAAAAGTAGAAGTTGGTACAATTGTTTGGGTCATAGTTATTGAACAATTAAATTATTCTTTTTTCCTTTATCATTTAGCCTTATACATAGTGAAATTAATAGAAAAGCAAAAACAAAACTAATTTACATCTTTTTGAAGCACCATTCCATATTGGATTAAGTATTACATCATAATTTACACCTATCTTCATCTAATGCAGGGTTCTACATTAGTCACAGTGCTACATTGCTCATTACTTGCCTTGTTATGTGTTTGTACATTTGTCTTGACTGAACAATGACACACATACTTACTACAATAGCTATTACAAAAGGTAGATAGAATCTACTATATGCTGAAATAATGAACATGAGACATTGAAACAGTATTTCTACCAGACCATTACAAAATCACTATTGCTATTATGCTAGAGCCTGAGAACAAATTATAAAGAGTTAATAGATAAAGAATATTTACCAAAAACTACACATTTAATGATCAAATTGAGACAGTGGTGCATGGTGGTATGTTGGAAAAGATTTACAAATAAAAATATATTATTTTATTACACATCTATTGTTGGTCTTGTATAAATAAGTGGTTATTATAGTACCCACTGTAGTTCATCACAATTAGGAACCGATTTCTATATGCATTTAAAAAAGTATTTCGATTGTGCCTAAAATGCTAATTTAGCCTTTTTTTTCTTTCAGTATCATATTGTTTTCGGACAATGTCACAGTTGAGTTCTATGGAAATGACACTCATGAGTTCAAAGGTGTCAAAACAGGCCGCATGTATTTAACTACTCATCGCATGATTTTCAATTCAAAAAGCCCTGCAGAACCACTGAGGTCTTTCAGTTTTCCGTTTATTACATTGGAAGATGTAAGTGTTTTTTGTTAAACCTTTTTAAATTGGCTTTTTTATCAGCATATCCCAAACAGCTGGGACTAGTAACATAGCTAATGTTATAAAACATTTATATTATACTCAATTATTTCTTTTCTATAACTGTAAATGGTTCTGATTAATTTTGAGTTATATAAATATGTTGAATAAAGCCCACTTAATAATTGTTTTGTTTTTCTAGGTTGCTGTAGAACAGCCTATGTTTTCTGCAAATTACATTAAGGGAAAAATACATGCACAACCTAATGGTAACTTCATTGGTGAAGTGAAATTCAAAGTAGTGTTCAAATCTGGAGGTGCCATTGAGTTTGGTCAAGCTATGTTGAAAGCAGCTCATCTTGGTAAGTACCTACTTTAATTTGACTAGCCAAATCATCATCAAATAAATAATCCACTGCTGGGTGTATGGGACCTCCTTACCTTTCTGCTGTACCTGGTTCTGTGGGCCACTAATCCAAGCGTTTCCCAAGACTTGGGAATTAATTGGCTAAATACCAAAGATAATGAATTATTAATACTATTAGGACCTGGTTTGTCAGTCATCTCTCTTTTTGTAGTGCAGTTTGTTATGTTTTCATATCAGTTCATTATTGAAATGAAAAGGTATTGTTATTCAAACTCTGTTGTTGATTCATTACCTTCTTATCAGAGATTCATAACGTGTCAACATTGAGGCTTATCAGTCATAGTTTAATTTAATTATAATAATTATAGCTAAATGAAACTATTAATAGTTTCATTTAGCTATAATTATTAGCATAATTTTTATGCTGTTTGTTAATGAACTCACTATAATGGCTGTTAAACAAACTGCCAAGTACTACCTACTTGGCAGTTTGTACTACTGGGTTTACTTATTTGGTCATTTTTAATTTTATTCCTATACATAACGCCGTCGATAAATTAAAAGATCGGCTTTGTACAAATATGCTGGCACTTCACTTGGCGTACTTGCGCAAATATTCGCCTTTCTTATTTGTTAAAAAATGTACTTTATTCTGATGATTAGAGTAAATTTTCTACTATCCAATTATCGCGAATCTTTTGACAAATACATCAAGTGAAGTGCCACCTTAATATTAATCGTTTCACTGACAGCCACCCGCCATGCGACGCCGGACGCTCCACCGCCGCCATACTCTCCGCCGAGCGGCCCGTGGTACGCCGCGCCGCCGCCCGCCTACGCGCCACCTCCTCAAGGATACTACGGATGGGTGCCTCCCTACACGGTTAGTTTCACATTCACGATTTGTTTGATGCTGGCACTTCACTTGGCATATTTGTCAATGATCGCGTCACTTTTTAACCGACTTCATAAAAAGGAGGAGGTTTTCAATTAAATTGTTTTTTCTTTTTTGTATTTGTTCAGCGATATTTTCGCCAATTGTCAACCGATTTGGATGATTCTTTTTTTTTGTTTGAAATACTATTTTTTCATACTGGTTCCATTTCAATTTGGTAAAGATCTGATAAAGAACTTCGGAGATAGGCAACGGAACTCTTTAATAAATGATAGCAAAGCTTCCGGGACTGCTGAAATCGCATGTCTGTTTATTGTTTACACCAGTTTATAACATAGCATCACGCCGGTACGCTATGAAGGGGGTATTCGGGCATAACTTTATTGTTTATGAACCGGTCTTGATGATTCTTTTTGCGTTGAGTTTAGTTATATATATATTGCATTGAATGTTGTACTTAGAAGATAAACAATTGACTCAACTTAAAATCTATAAAATCTAGTTAAGTGAGATATTGTGAGGTTTATGTCAATCCCAAAGCTAAGTAGATTTTTAGGTAACTATGAGCTGGTCTGGACTTGGACTACGAAGGCACACAAAGTAATTCCTTGTCGGGAAATAGCGCAACCACTTATCATTGGAATAATGTCAATTTAGTTGTGGGGTATCCTCCACTAAAAAGTGAAAAATAAAAACACATTTTGGTTGTTTCTTTGTTTTTTGACACCAACTTCCGAAATTGAAGTAAGTTTATACTTTGTAGTGTTTTTTATTTGGAAGTCGGTTGTATTTTTTTGTAAAAAGTTTTGCAATACAAAAATAACGTTATTTCGAGTTTCATTAGGTATATTTTGTATTGCACAAAGTGACGCGAATATTTGAATATTTACAAATACGCCAAGTGAAGTGCGAGCAATAAAACTGAAACCAATAAACACCTAATTACACTGGTATTCAAAGAAACTGTATCAAAGCACAAGATAACTATCAAACTTAAATATTTTTGTCAATTGTCAAGTATGCCAAGTTTTCAAAAAATAATTGATGCAGTAGTAAAGATTGGGTCCTAACTTCCTAAGCTTAAAAATAAGCAAACTTGAAAATGGAATTATCACTGCATACCTAAGTGATTGAAAGCCTTGAAAATGTTATATATATAATAAAAGTTACGCCTAATCTTAGACTTACGTGTAGTGTAGTGTTATAAATCGATTGTTAAGTCATTTTCTTTTATCACAACCACAAATTAATACTGTCTTTTATTCGTTATCTGAACATTATGTCCTCACCGTAATATCGAACCAAAGACCGCGCGAAGTGGGGTATTGTTGCAGCATGGCTTAGAATTACGGTTTTTGAAGTATACAGAAGGTTTATGGAGGAAGTAATATTTGAAATATTACTACATGTAGGATATATACGAAGGGTTCCGTACCATTATCACGTCTGTTGTATGGGAGCCCCCTCAAACATTTATTTTATTCTGTTTTTTAGTATTTGTTGTTATAGCGGCAACAGAAATGCATCATCTGTGAAAATTTCAACTATCTAACTATCACGGTTCATGAGATACAGCCTGGTGACAAACGGACAGCGAAGTCTTAGTAATAGGGTCCCGTCCCGTCCTGAACCCTAAAAATCCAAAGTAATGCTAGCTTTATTTTGGCAGAGGCAGAGAAATATAATATATTTTATACAGGACTAGCTTTTGCCCGCGACTTCGTTATATCCCGTTTTTTCCCGTTCCCGTATAGCCTATAGCCTATAGCCTTCCTCATGAATGTGGCTATCATATACAAAAAATTATATATTAAGTATAATAATTTCCCAAATCCGACTGGTAGTTCTAGATATTAGCGCGTTTAAACAAGCAAACTCTTCTCTCTCTCAGCTTTATTATAGTACTAGCTTTTGTCCCCGACTTCGTACGCGCATATCCCGCTTTTCCCGTTGCCTTCCTCATGAATGTGGCTATCATATACAAAAATAATTTTCCAAATCTGACTGGTAGTTCCAGAGATTAGGGCGTTCAAACAAACAAACTCTTCAGCTTTATTATATTAGTATTTATAGATAGATAAGTACTCAAATATGTTTCTTAATATTTCCAGGCTTTCCCTGATCAGCCGCCACCAAATTCAGTATTCGTGTCGAACAGCCCCCCGCCGTACCCCGGCGTGATGGGCAGGCCGTACCCGCCGGGCACGGGCTACTCGGGCGTGGCGCCGCAGGACAGCCCGTCGCCCACAGGTGCGGCCTTCCCGCAGGGGCCCTCCGCGCCGCCCGGCTACCCCGGGGCCCCGGCCGGCATGTCCTCCAATGGTGAGGAACATACTATTCTAAATTCCAAATTCATTACAACTGAAAAAGTTTTGAAATGATTATTTTTTTTCGTTTTATTGTGTTTACTGTACAGCTTTCGAGAATATTGCAATGAATAAACTAAATGTTCAGGCCGAGGCTCCACTGTGAGTAGCAGGCTCTTGCGAAAATGTATATTCGTAATTTTGAAAATCATACGTCTTTTAGTTTGTCATGTTGCTCTAGATTAGTATCATCAATTATGTGGGCTTCTATATAGTGACTAGTGTAAATTGATTTTAGGTTCAAGTGAGTACTTACTACTTATTCAGAATCTTAAATAAGTAATTTATATATTTTAGCGTGTTGTAGATTAGTTGTTATTTATTTCAGTAATAAAAAGTTCCGAAATGTTTTAATAAACTAAGATTCTGAATAAAAAAAATAGTTAGGGTATGTATGTGGTTGCTGCAGTAGTGTCATTGTCGTTTTCAGATGCTAAAGCCGCGGAGGCAGCACAGAGCGCCTATTACGATCCTCACAGGCCTCAGACAGCGTACGTGCCGCCACCTTACAACGTAAGTACACTACACAAGCCGAAATAAATTGTAGTCAATGTTATTACAAAAAAAAACCACAGTATTTTTAGAATTGGAGGCATATTAAGGTACCTACTGTTAACATAATCGCATAAGATAAATTGGCACGTCATGTAACATTGACTTTGTTTTACATTAAATGGATGTTGAATAGAATTGATTAACTAGTGACTATTTGAATAATTGCAAAAAAAAAACTTTTATCAGTGTCTTCTTTCTAAATTTCAGGATCAACCTCCGACCTATCAGGAATCACAGTCAAAGAAAGAAAATTAATGCATTGTCCACATTTCCAAATGCCACTGAAAACCTCTTGTCTTAAAGGTCAAGGCGAGTTCTACCTCCCAACGGAGTATTATAACATTAATCATAGCGCTGAAACGATTATCAATAATAAATAAGTAGAAAATCAACTGTTATATTTTGTTCTTTTGGCTGTCAAACATAAAGTCTCAAGTATTTTTATTTGTTCATTTTTCGAGAATTTTACGTGTCGTGTGTTCTCAATTCGTGTTGCACATTGTAGAGCTCCGTAGTATTTGTATGACAGTAATAAACTCACCATAAGTTATAGTTAACGGGAAACAGCGGATAATTAAAAATCGGTAGCTAAAGTCTTTAATCGACGAACAACGCACAGCAAAGGAGTGGAACTCTTTGCCTGCGTCTGTGTTTCCGAACGCATACAACCCTAATCTCTTCAAAATTAGAGTGAACAGGCTTCTTCTGGGTAAGCTCGCTCCATCGTCGACTTTGTCTCTGTCATCTATGACCTAGACTAGAGTCAAGAGCAAACCCATATTAAATAAATAAATAAATAAAATATAACTATCGTAATCGTTTCATCATCAGATTTATATGTGTGTTAAATTATTAATGTAACATTCCTTATACAGATGTTCCAGAAGTGCGTGGTCATATTTGTTGTTCTGTATCAGCTAAGCAATTAGGAAAAAATATGGAATTAAAAAAATGTTTTTGAAGTGAAAACTTCTTTAGGCGCGGTGGGCATTTTTGAGATGGGTAAAACCATCTAACCCGCTACACTGTTACCGTACCGACACCTTTGTGTATTACTTAGTATTCTACTAGTAGTGGGGTATGGGAATCGTGGGTTAATTTAAGTTTTTTTTTATGAATTTAGGTCTTATGGATCTTTCTACGGGGTTTTGAATTTTGGTTATTTTTGCGAATAGACTTACCGTTTTCGAGATAAGATTTTATATCTCAAATCGATCGCTACGCGATTCGCTACGATACGACGCAGCGCGCGTTCGGCGACGGTAGCGGATCGCAAGGCGCGTTGGGCATTTTTGTTCAAGTTTTCACTATTGCCGGCACTCCCAGAGTGCCACTGTTTTTTTTTTTTCGTTAAATGCGTCCGCAAAAAAACGATGAATTGGAAAGTTAAAAAAAAAAAACACTTTTCAAGCTTTCGGATGCAGTTGGTAATGTTAATTTTAGGTCAATCACCCTTAAATATGACCACGCACTTCTGAAACACATTGTATACATTCAGGGTCGTAGTCAGAATGATAAAAAACAAACAAACTTCATGAACTATTTAATTAAATTAACAGTTTATTTTGGATAAGTTTTACCGACCCTAACCTATTTTGTCAGAAAGTGCCTACGACTCAGTAGGCTATTATGTTGGTGTGAATCACGCTTTTGCGTCGCTTGTTGGTACGAAAAACGTTTTGAGTTGCTATGCTAGATCGAAATCCGTCGTAACGAATAACTGGTAACAGATAAGCATTTTTGACGGCAGACTGAAACGGCGGATTAAGACTTGAGCTTCTCAAAAACATGATTCTTACCTATAATAGTCCCGACTCGACAGGTTTTTGCACTTTGGGTTTCTTATAACAATGTAAATTTCGAATACAATTAGCAATTATCCATTAACACTTAATTTAATCTCCATTTAAGTCTAAATGCAGCAGTAAGGACCTACGCACACCGGGACGCAATGGCAGAGGATTAAATTTTTTTATCAAAGGACATTCAAATTTATCTAGTAGGAATACGACATAAATGCCAATGTTTTAAATTGATTCCGTGGTCTCGAAAGGGATTTCTTGACACGGCATTGGAGAGCGTGCTAAGGGGTCCCGCGGCGGGATGCCGCAGCGCACTGGTATGCAACGGAACGCCGAAGGACGCCATGACAAGCCGCTGGGTGAGGCAGTGCAAGCGGGAGTACATGCACACTACATTTGCCACGTCGCGAGATGTCTTGGTAGGCCGGAATGCTACAGTATCTAAGCGGCTAGTGTGCGCTGGCCGGTGGCAAAATCCTCTGCCATTCCGTCCCGGTGTGCGTAGGCTTTTAATGTTGACTTCTTTATAAATAAAAATGAATCGCCGAAATGTAAGTACGCGCATAACTGCAGAACGACTGCACTAAATTGGATAATTCTTTTTTGTTATGATATTGTCAGAGCAAGGTTTGTATGAAAGAAAATTCACGCTACGACCCGAGCAAAAAGAAAAATCCGAAAACGGCGGCTAAAACCACACACACAGCTAGTTTGAAATAATTAAAGGTAAAGTACGAATGGATCATTGCTAATAATTGAATAATTGGAAAAAAAATGATAATTGCTGTTATTATAGATTAAATAAATTATGTAAAGGAGACTTCGAAAGTGGTAGGTAGGTGCTTTATTAAAATAAATGAAGACAACTTTTTGAGCCACAGTAGGTGTTGAAAAGGTTTTGATAAATATTTTCACTACTAATCAAAATACTCTATCAACCTATTTGGCTCAGAATCCTATACATTTTCTGAACATCTCCTTTGTTACATTAAAGTATATTTAAAATAATTATAAAATGTGATATTCCAAGATAAAATATAATCTATATAAACTTTCACTGTTGTAGATAAGAATGTAATCAAAGTATAAAATGTTTGATCAATTGCAGAGTTAATTTTGTTCTTAAATATTGTAGTGTTACGACTGTATATTTATAAGCTGTTTATTTATTATTTCAGTACAAAATTAAATGTACACAAAATTATAAGCTTAATAAAGGCTTAGCTTGTTAATGTAAAGGTTTTATTTCGTGATGTCCATTAGATATTAATGTATTGTTAAACGAAAATTGTGCCTCCTAGTTGTAACTTTAATTACTGGTGTGTTTCCAACATGCGGTTCAAGTTGTGGGCTGTCTAAAAACGCATGCGTTGTTGCAGGCTCTTGCGCAAGCTTCGTCGCATGCGCTGGCATGTGCCTCTGTGTTTTGAATGATGGAAGAGAACGCGTTCGATATTGAGAGCGAATAGAGAGCAAGATCGCAGAGCCCCCAGGCATTACTTATCTTCTCAGTAACAAAATGTGTGCATAATGTAGTGTTAGTTTGTACTTAAATGTTACGCATAGTGAGAAATGGTTTTTTTTAAATCTTTAACACACACCTTTAAATTGGCCATTGGTCCAAGCTAGCTGGAATGTACCTAAACATTTTGTTACTAAGAAGTAACGTCTGGAGGCTCTGGGATCTTGGGCCATAGGGCTTGAGGCCTGTGCCAGCGAATTAAGCTATAGGTTAATGGCTTTGTCTATTCCAGTGCGCCCACAATTACGTTTTTATGTTCATTTTGAGTTTCAACTTTCAATTCGTCTTGCGTCGAGTCTTGTGGCATAAGAAGCATGCAGTTTATCGTCTATACCTGTGCGCTTATCGCATCGCGTGTNAAAGGCTTAGCTTGTTAATGTAAAGGTTTTATTTCGTGATGTCCATTAGATATTAATGTATTGTTTAACGAAAATTGTGCCTCCTAGTTGTAACTTTAATTACTGGTGTGTTTCCAACATGCGGTTCAAGCTGTGGGCTGTCTAAAAAACGCATGCGTTGTTGCAGGCTCTTGCGCAAGCTTCGTCGCATGCGCTTGCATGTGCCTCTGTGTTTTGAATGATGGAAGAGAACGCGTTCGATATTGAGAGCGAATAGAGAGCAAGATCACAGAGCCCCCAGGCATTACTTATCTTCTCAGTAACAAAATGTGGGCATAATGTAGTGTTAGTTTGTACTTAAATGTTACGCATAGTAAGAAATGTTTTTTTTTAATCTTTAACACACACTTTTAAATTGGCCATTGGCCCAAGCTAGCTGGAATGTACCTAAACATTTTGTTACTAAGAAGTAACGTCTGGAGGCTCTGGGATCTTGGGCCATAGGGCTTGAGGCCTGTGGCAGCGAATTAAGCTATAGGTTAATGGCTTTGTCTACTCCAGTGCGCCCACAATTACGTTTTTATGTTCATTTTGAGTTTCAACTTTCAATTCGTCTTGCGTCGAGTCTTGTGGCATAAGAAGCATGCAGCTTATCGTCTATACCTGTGCGCCTATCGCGTCGCGTGCAGCTTGTCTACTACATCTCAGAAGATTCGTAAATATCTTCTATTCCGGGCCCACTCCTTTTCGTCATAACTTCGTTATATAACGTTCCTTTGAGAAGTATGACCTCAAGCTCCTTATATTGTTTTTAGGCTCCGCGCAAACGGGATCCCGACCACAGCCCCCGGCGGCTGGCGACAAGCTTTTCACGTAATTTTTTTTTATTTGTTTTATATGGAATCGCCGCACACGTGTAGCGAGTTGCGTCCACTCGCGACTCAGTGTCCGCGACATGTCACTGGTGGCGGCCACTCGATACGTCAAATGTCAAAAGTGGAATCCATCGTGAGACTACAGCAGGAGAGTACAAATTGTAGCGGCCACCGACCACTCGTGGCAGCCACCGATCAGCTTCATTTGAACGGTAGCAAAGGACGTGGCGCGCGACAGCCACCGGTGGCTGTGGTCGGTGACCCGTTTGCGCGAAGCCTTAACCCTTTTTACATCAATTAAATTTTTTCGGCTCAGAGAAATCAACGTGTCGTCTCTTTTTATTTCAATTGTGTAATCTTTGTGCTTGTGTTCCCACAATACACCATTTTGTTAACCAAAATGCACGTAATGCTGCAAGAGAACCCATAGTTGACGGATCAGCGTGCGCTAGCGGCATGCACTGTTGTCGAACTAGTTTTAGTGAATGCGCTATGGTTGCTCAGGCATGCGTCAGAGGAAGGTGCAAGATGAACAGGAAAGCGCACTGGTTAGACGTAGCATAGATGCGCCCCCCAGAAGGCCGCATAATTATTTTTAGGGTTCCGTACCCAAAGGGTAAAACGGGACCCTATTACTAAGATTCCGCTATCCGTCTGTCTGTCACCAGGCCGTATCTCATGAACCGTGATAGTTAACAGTTGGAATTTTCACAGATGATGTATTTCTGTTGCCGCTATAACAACAAATACTAAAAAACAATAAAATCAATATTTAAGGGGGCTCCCATACAACAGACATGATTCTTTTGGCGTTTTTATAAATAATGGTACGGAAACCTTCGTGCGCGAGTCCGACTCGCACGTGGCCGGTTTTATTTAATTTTATTTTCCGTCTTTCTGGCACCAATCGACATCATGAGAACTAAGAGCCGTGATACCAACTAATCATTTAGAGAAAACCACTCCTACTAGTACGTATTAGTACTAAGTTAGTAAAAGTGGTTTTCCATACTTCGCCTGTAGAAACACTCGCTAAGCCCAGATAAGTACATGCGTAAGCCATCGAAATGACACATACCTAACTAGAGAACTTTTTGGAGTTGAGCAAAGAGTTCCCAAATATTTTAGATAAAAACTTAACTTTTATGCAGCATAACCATGTGTAAAAGTCGATAGTCAAAAGAAGATTATTAGCTGTCAATCTTGAAAATAGAAGATCAAAAATGTCAGTCCGGGTGTCCAGCAAAAATGTGTAAATTAACAATGTAACTAAAATAAACCAAAATGGAACAATAGTAACCAAACCACAATTCATCCTGAACATATTATGGGTAAGTAATTGCACTATCTAAGTATTTAGAACTTCCAACTTAAAGTAGACACTAATGACAGCTTTGTACAAAGAAGCCTGCAAATGTAGATTGATTTTATCCATGAAAGAAGCCAGCCTCGTGTAAAAATGACTGCCACTCATAATTAATTCATATTTTATTGATAATAGACATGTGAAATCTCATACAAAAGTTCAAATGCAAAAATATTTCCCATTACATTCCCATGTACCATAATAAGGTTACTTTTGAATAAACGGTGTTGACTCAATTGTATCAACCTGAAAAACTGAATAACATACGCGGGACAGGCATTGAACTTTTGTACAAAGTTGTGAGTGCTTTGCATTGATTGAGGTGATGAACAAAAGTAAATTATTTTGTCGATACTATCGTGAGCAGATGTTATTTAAATCTCCGTTCTGGTTGAGTGCTCTCTTCTTAGATTATCAACACCTCATTTTACTTTAGTTCTTCACCACTCCAAAAGGATTGACTTTAAGAATATCTTTTTCTATTAACTTTAGAGTAAAAGTTGAAGCCGGCGGAGAATCTTGAAAAATGTCCACCAGGAGTAGGAGTGCTACTAGCACCAAGTATTGTGAGTATCACTCATCTATTCATGCCACGTACTTAGGTACTAGCGACCTAGGGACCTATTTCGCAATAGGTAGGTATAGTAATATAGAATTTCGATTATTCATACGCGTTTTATTTTTGAGGAATTCGGTGTTTGATTGCTTGCTTCAATCCCTACGGATTTAGGTAAGTTGTATTCAATTTTATTTTAAATATTCGTAGAATGAGTGGCAGTTTAAAATTTGATTGACGCTGGCTTCTCCTGATATATTAATTTGAGATACATACCTAATACATGAACTTTGTTTTTATTACAGAGTAATAAGTGATTATCATCTATGGCTCCCAACATACACCCGCCATGCGTGCCGTCTGCCTCGTGCACCCCGGTGCGCTGCCATCCTACCCCCCCACCGTGCGCCGACCCAGAAGGATGCCTCAGAAGAACTATTGCAAAAGGCGTAAGGCCATGCCGCAGTGCAGTATCTATTATGGCAACAAAATCGAAGGGGCAATGCTCCAATTGTGGGAAACCATCACACGCCAATGAAAGAGTAAAACTAAGAAGAATCAATCAATGGCTGAAAACGAAAAAAATGGAATCTAAAATGATGAAAAAAGATAGATTACATGGAACGCACCGTTATACAAGGTATAAGAGAAGAAAGGGTACCATGAGACGCAGTACTGATTGTTGTGCAGGCCACGGTCACCGAGGTCGAGTGTCTAACCGGCCAGTTCGTAAATGTACCATATTGTAATACATTTAACGATCACGGATTGGGAGAGAAACGGTTATACTTAAGCTTGATATACATTGTTACATTTCCCATTCAAACAAGTATTTACTCTTTATCTAATAACAAGATTTACCAAATCAATATCTGCTTATTTTATTACGCCCCGTCCTCGCTATAACACTGCTTGATTTCAAATTATAGATGTTTATAAAGTTACGGATAATTGTGTACAAATTGATATGCACTATTACTGGTAAGATGATTGTCTAACTGTACTTAGCGAGGCTGGCTTCTTTATAATAATTGCTTGTCGATATTATATCTAGTATATTTGGTTTATAAATATTTGTGGCCAAAAAAATTTTTTCATAAATAAAACTATTTTTTTTTTACAGTATTCACACTGTTATGCTGCTGCTTATCCATCCATCATGTATACAAAGAGCAGTTTGTTTCGCAGACTAATCGCCAAAAATTTAGACGATGGAGACTTGTTGAATCCTAGCGATGCATCAAGTATACAGACGATAAAAACCGCAAAGGGAAACTGGAAACTGCAAATGGAAACTGGAATCCGCAAAGGGAAACTGGAAACCGCAATAAAAATAGAGCAGTTCCAGTAATCAAGCACCACTTGAAATGACTTCTCGTAAAAAGAAACCGATAGCTTTTTCTCCTGAACGGCTGAAGAAGTTTCTAAAGTATGGTGTCGACAAATGTGCAGTCATGCACGAACAGCGAGGGGCGATTATGGAATCCGTGGGATATCAACTTTCGGATTCTATACACCTTAGATCCCTCTTCTCGAAGAAATTAACAAGTAGATATTTGGCTATGTCAGAAGCGTTAGGCACTAATGTTACCGACTGAAACATTCGCTGAAGGATCATTTGTTCGACCGCGTACGCGCCTCCTCGAAAATAAACTCAAGTGTAGCCGGCTAATCTTAAGTTTAGTTCTACATCCATCTTCAGCCGTATCACACGTACATCCATCTTTAGCATAAATGTAGGTACCTACTTATATTATATAAGTACAAAGATATTGTTAACTGCAAATAAACCATGGAGACTTTCAGGTGCAATAAAGTAACACAGTAAAAAAATAATTTGATTAAAGTGAGGTTTTAAGCACATTTTTTATTCCATTTTATTTATAAGTACAGGATGATTTGTTTAGTGCATCCCTTCAAATGGGATGTTCTAGAGCTACCTAATACGGTGAAACGGCATATGGCCATAAGACGTGAACAATGCGCGAATAGGAAAACGGGAATTTGGCCCCTAGTTATCCGGGGTCAAAACCGTTGCATCCCATTTGGAGGAACGCACTTAATCACCCGTATAACCTAGCTGGTCCTATTTCCTTACACAGAGGTGAGGCGAGCGCATGTCCCAGCAATGGAGCTCATTTGATCAATGATTAAAACGTTTGTCAGNGGAATTTGGCCCCTAGTTATCCGGGGTCAAAACCGTTGCATCCCATTTGGAGGAACGCACTTAATCACCCGTATAACCTAGCTGGTCCTATTTCCTTACACAGAGGTGAGGCGAGCGCATGTCCCAGCAATGGAGCTCATTTGATCAATGATTAAAACGTTTCAGCTTCGTATAAAGTGAAAAATCTGACCACAAATAGTATTTGCCACAAAAAAAGGTTAAATACAATAAAAAATGCTCGAAATAGGTGTCTATTCATTATTATTCTAGCACTTCGTCCGCACGGATGTAATATTCTCTCAGTAGGTATAATAGTTTTATCAGTTCTCCGTGTCGTCCCGAAAAAAGATTGTGAACGAACATAGGGTATGTCCGTTCACAATATCTTTTCCACCAAAGATAGCGAGGTAGCAAGGAAAATCCTGAATACAAAATCAACGGGACCATTTTTTTTCAAGTGTATGTAGTATGTATATTTCTTTAGCACGCTTTAGCCTACGGGGCTTTATAGATTTTAGCTTGAGAGGTGTCGTTAGATTCGTCTTGATTGTGAGGGTTTTTTTTCTCCAACTCACTAAAATGTAGAAAATAAAAAAGAACTTTGTCAAAAAACTATTTTGACAGTTAATTTTATTCGGAAAGCTGTCGGTGATACAACGCGACACGCCGGACGTGTATTCAGTTTTTCATGAGCCAATCGCTTTGGCTAGGACAAGTCCGTAGACGCTTTCGGTTTTGATATTGAGTTAATAAATGCATGGGTGCTATTCCAGTCAATGAATACTTGGACGCTATTAAAATTAATGAATGCTTGTGTACTATTTTACAGCTGCGTACTCCACTAAGAGTCTAAAGCCGTGTATATCGGCGCCAACATGCAGCGTTCACAGACACAGACCCCGACCGCCTCCCTGCCCGCAACCAGACGATTGTTACAGAAGATGTAGAAATCGGAAAAAAAAATGTCAAAGTGCCTTGGAAACAGTCACTCGCGAAGGGTCTCGGTGTTCATGTGGCAGAATACAAAGCAGGGCCACTAGACATTGGAGAAGGAGAACGACGAATCGATTTACGCACAGAAGAAGAGTACAGAGGGCTGCCAATACCAACTCGTTGCAATCCCGCTGGTCCAGAAGAAGAGGTTGTGAAATATTATAAACAAATACCTACTTGTTTTTAAAAACAAACGAATCATGAAATATGCCTATCTGCTCAACGTTTTTTTTGTAATTAGTTTGCTGGTAAAAGCATAAAAGCCACTAGGTACCACATTACAAATTGCACCAACAATAAATCACGATTCAGACCTCAAAGTAGTTTTATTAGAACTTGTCACTGGCTTATGCAAACATTTTATGTGAGTGAATAAACCCCGCCAGATTATAAACTGAATTTCGATAAATTGTGTACCTACCTACTTACTGATAATTTAAAGGTATCTATATAAAACGTATTGAAAATTGTATACCAAGTCCAAAATATTCCAGGATTTCATTAAAAAAATAACACGCTCATGATCGATACAGTGCACTCCTAGCACTATATCGATCATGAGCGAGACCATACTCCGATTTGCACTTGACCGATTTTCAGTTGGCTATGACCACAACTTTTTTGTGGGCTGGATCCACGCCTGTCAGTCTCTCGAAGAGGCAGGATCTGCGACCCAGTATCTCTCAGCAACAGTGCTATCGTCAGCAATCCTGCATACCCAAAGGTGGCTTTAGTAGCTCATTATTGTGCAGCAAGAATAATGTTTCCGAAAGTACCGACCCCTGAGGGACCCCGGCATTAATATCCAACTGACCGGACGAGCAGCCGTCAATAACCACTCTGATAGACCGATCTCTCAGTAAGTCTGCAATCCAATCGCACAGACCATCGGGTAGATCGAAGGAAGGAAGCTTGCCAATAAGGCTCTCGTGCCAGACCCTGTCGAAAGCCTTCGAGATGTCAAGGGAGACGACAAGCGCTTCCCTATGCTTCTCGAAGATCCCCGATCTGTTGACAGATTTGGCGGAAGTCGTATTGACGGTCACTAAGGATGCCATTAGCTTCTCTGTACCTATGCCAGGAGTTTACTGTTGAGCACATGTACCATACTCTTACAGAGGATGGACGTTACTGAGATGGGTCTGTTGTTTGCCGGGTCAGCCCGACTGACTTCTTGGGTACGTGACACAATATTAATATTCAGGAATAAATGAAGGGTACAGTATATTCCTTGTTTTCTCCATAGACCCTTCAAATGTAACTGGTGTCACTCATGCTAGGTACGCCACGCCACTTGGTAGAGACCACCACAACACATCTATACGTGATTAGTTTCACACCCTTGCGTTTTGGCCTTATGCAAAATAGAAAGACGTATCGCCACGTTTGGTCAGTGGGTAGCATTAGGGGCAAAAAAATTTTTTTTTTTGGGAGTTGGCACCATACGCTTAGAGGCACTATGAGCCGTGCAGAAAACAAAAAAAAAAAATATCTTGGTTCAAAAAAATTTTTGGGACTTAGAATTTTTTGATCTCGGTGGGAAATCCTCCACCCTGGGGCGGGTGGAGGGGTCTGTCAGACTCTTACTGACTAAAACCACCCCGGTGTTCCATCTCCCACCTACGCCGGGGATCGCGGGAACGTATGCGACTTCCGCAATCCCCGGCTGGTGCCGGCCCGCCTCTGCGGGCCACCTCGCGTCGGCGAAGGGAGTGAGGTGTTAAACTCCCCTCGCTACGTCAAAGAGGGGCGCACGGGAACACCACGCGCCGCCACCTCGGGTCCGGATGAATGGGGGGCGACGGACATCCCCAAGTCCGCCGCCCCTGGACCCAGTTAGGGGGGCCGGAAGAGGGCAGCGTATGCCCTCCTCCGACGCCCGATGCGCCTGCTGCGGGCAGGGAGAGCGGTTGTGATCTCCCTCTCCCTTTCCGCAGCCTCCTTCTGCGCGATAACTGTCTCGCAGAAGGAGACCACCGCGTCCCAGGACTCCTCACCGCCGACCATAGCATGGACTACGGCCGGCAGCGAGAGGTCACCGCCTACAACAGAGATGAGGGCACGGCGCGGCTCCTCCCAAGCTGCACACTCTGCAAGCGTATGCCGTGCCGTGTCCTCCCGACAGTCGACGCAGTGGTGGCATCGAGCGTCCGGCTCCCTGCCTATGCGACACAAGAACCTCCCGAAGCAGCCATGCCCCGAGAGGACCTGCGTCGCACGAAACGACAGGGAGCCGTGCCTTCTCCCGAGCCAGAGGTCGAGCACTGGCCGGATGGCCTCGATGGTGATGAGGCCGGCGGTAGGGCTCGAAAGCCTGTCCCGCCATTCCGCCACCAGGACCTCGCGCAGCTGCGACCGACGCAGCTCCAAGTGTTGCTGCGTCAGTCTTTCGCCGCGCGCCCGCGCGCCCTCGCGCCACCTATGCAGTGACGCGAGCACTTTCGCCTCCAGGTCCCACGGCGGAGATCCGGCCAGTGCGCAAGCCGCCTCGTAGGAGATCGTGCGATATCCCCTGATGACTCTGACGGCCATCACCCTCTGCGGCCTCCGCAGAACAGTGATGGTGCTGGCCGTCAGGTCAGCCGCCCAGATCGGGGCCCCATAAAGGGCCATCGATCGCACGATCCCCACGTACAACCGCCTACAGGCGGTGCTCGGGTCCCCCAGATTGGGAAGCAGCGTTGACAGCGCCCCCGCCGCGCCCAACAACTTGGGCGCCAGCCGCCGGAAGTGGGGGCCGAAATCCCACCGGCTGTCGAGCACCAATCCCAGGTACTTCATGGTGGACTCGACAGCGATACGGGCCCCCCCGACCACAATGTGCGATCCCGGCGGCGGCGCTCGCCGGGGGCCATGAAAAACAATGGCCTCCGACTTGTTGAGGGCCACCTCCAGGCCGAGGCGCCGTATGCGGCTCACCACCTGTGAGACCGCAGCCGTCGCCAGCAACGCTGCCTCCCTGTGCGAGCTCCCCCGGGCAGTGACCAGTGTGTCGTCAGCGTAACACACCAGCTGCACTCCCGGCCGGAGCTCGCCCCTCAGCACCCAGTCGTACCCGATGTTCCACAGGAGCGGGCCCAAGACCGAACCCTGCGGAACACCGCACGACATGGGGCGCTGGTATCTGCCATCGCGTCCCAGATAGGTGACACACCTTTCCGCCAAATAAGCCCCGACGACGCGGCGGAGGTAGGAAGGCACTCGATGATATCGTAGTGCCTCCCGAATACAACTCCAGGGCAGGGTGTTGAAGGCGTTGGAGATGTCCAAGGACACCGCCAACAACACACCGCCCCGCGACACCGCTTCCTCCGCCAGGACTCTCACTCGGGATATCGCCGTCACAGTGGAGCGCCCTTGCCGAAAGCCGTACTGGCATTCGGCCAGGTCCGGCCCCTCTCCGCACAAGTGGCCGACGAGGCGGGCTGAGACTATCCGCTCAAACAGCTTTCCCACCTCGTCGAGCAGCACTATGGGCCGGTACGCGGACGGCGAGTCCGCAGGGCGCCCCGCTTTCCTGAGCAGGACCAGACGACCAGATTTCCACTGAGCGGGAAACTGGCCCTGCTCAAGGCACGCCGAGTAGAGTCCTCTCAGTCGGGGCTCCAGCTCCTTCAGAGCGAGTGCTAACGCGCAGCCGTGAATCCCGTCGGGCCCCGGGGCAGTGTTCTTCGCCCGGAGCCGTGTCACGGCCGCCCTCAACTCTGGTTGTGTCACCTCTGGGACGCTGGCGTCCTCTTCGGGCTCTGCGGCTGTGGGCAGAGCCATCGGCGGCGGAGCGTGCTCCGCTCGTGCCGGGAAGAGGGCTGCGACTACGTCCTCCAGCAGCTCGGGTTGGAGACTCTCCGTAAGCGGGGGCGCCCATGGTCCGAGTTTGCCTCGGACCGAGCGATAAGGACGCCCCCACGGATCCCCGTTTAGAGTCTCCAACATCTCCTCCCTGGCTCGCGTCTTCGCCTCGCCGATGGCCAGCCACAGAGCCTTCTTAGCCGCGCGGTACACCTCATACCGCGCGGCTTCTTCGTCAGGGACCCGACGACGTCTTCTCCGGTATCGGGTGTACTGGCGCCTGACCTCCACGCACGAGTCGCGCAACTGCGCGATCTCGGCGGACCACCAGTACACCTGGCGCCTTCTGGGTTGTGTGCGAACCCGGGGCATTGACGCGTCGCAAATTTGCGTCATCGCCCCGTGGAACCACTGCGCCTCCTCATCGACGTCACAGTTCTAACCTAACCTAACCTATGGATATCTTTACAAAAAAAATTCTAAGTCCTCGCGTATAGCGCCCCGAAGGCTACACTCCAACCCCACGTTTTTTTATTCAAATAGGAATAAATCTCATATGGCCTAACGACGTAAAGGAGGAATCAGTTTAGGATTTGTTTCAAGTAGGTACTCGACAGTCGTAGATTAATTGGAATGCGAAAATCGCTATCGATTTTTGAAGACTAAAATCAGAGCGTGTGTATCCAGCTTAACAATTTTTAAAAGACCGAAGTGGTTTTTTTATTTTATTATTTAATTAAGTAAACATTTAAGGTCGTTTCTTTCTATTAACAAAATATGCATCTGATAAAAGCTGTTTTATACCGTCTGGAAGTAATTCATTACTTTTCTATTTGGGTGAGCGTAAGCTGGTAACACTGCCATTTCCCCAGTACAGTACAGTGAGCGTGAGTGAGAATGTGGCGAGAATGAACGATGGTGAACGACGAAAAGATAGGGAAGTGGCCGAAGTAGTTTTATTTTATTTATGAATGAAATGATTTATCTACTGTACATATGCTGTACATAATATTTTTTTGATTGGGCTAGTGCAAGTTTACAGTGTATTGAGATCATCGAAACCAACACAAATTGGTGATAAGTTTGCTGAGATATAGTTTAGTTACTTATCTCTTCATCTTCACAGCCGCTTGGCCGGGTTATTGACGTTTACTATAAGCATCTACCTACAATGTACTTAGAAATTTAGCTTCCGAATACTGTTTGTGTACGCTATTTTGTGGGCGTGTGGTCTAGGTATGTAGTGAATATTAATACGTTAAGAATTATTGGGTATTGTGAAAAAAGTGAAATTGTGATAATCTTTTAGTCGGATATGTGTTACAAATTGGTATTGATGTGGCAAACCGGATTGCACCAACTTGGAGAAAACGTGACGCTATTTTAAGGTCAGTAACAATTTATAATAATTAGGTATGTCGGATAATTACCCATTAGTATGTACAGTATGAAGGTACAAACACATTTAAGTACACCTGTGTGAATTTTACATTTATTCTGAAAAATTGTCGGTAAAATGATTGTAAGGTAATTTTTGTCGGAATCTAATAAGTACCTTCACATTTATGTAGTTTGTTTTTTAACCTAATTAATTGTAGCTACCTTCCTCAGTCCAATAGAGTCAGCTCCAACTACATAATATTCTTTGATAGTACCTACATAACACTAAAACAATTATGACTTTTTCGTGACAAATGATTATCAACACAAGTCTATTTGATCATAATTACTTCATATTCTAGTAATTTAAGTAATTGTATCTAGTAACTACCATAATAGTAGGTAGATATAGGTAAAGCTTCAAAATTTTGCCAAACCTTTTCAAATTTTCTTTTAATTATTAGCTGCAATTTTAAATTTGCTTAGTCTATCTTATGTTAAGTATTAATGTAATAGATATACATGTTAATAGATTAATTTCCCAATAACTCAAACTTATGACTTATTCAAATGCAAGAGTTTAATCAATATACAAATTAAATGTACACCTGTTTTAAACTGTATTTTAATAATTTGCTTCTTTGAAACTTTGAGCTAAATACAGTAGGTATAGTCAGTATAAAATTTTGACTATAGATCTTTGTGAATTATTTTCTGTAATTATTATTGAGTGGTAAAAAACAATTTGTTGAAAAGTGCTGCTCTGCAGCATTGTGTTGATAATATTTAAAAACTCAAATTGATTGTTCATACCTAGCTACCCACAAGCTCAGGCAAGTGTCTAAGAGACCAAAACGAACTTTGTACCTCAATTAAAATCCGAGATAATAAGAAAGCTATGAAAACATACAAAATGTTGGAGGAAATCCTATTTGAGTATAACTTGAGAGGTAAAACTTAGGTGATTTTCATTGCATACTGAAAAATCTATGACCTGATCCATGAAAGGAAACTATAACCCAAAAACTAAAAAGAGTAATGAATTCCTGCATTCTCCCTTGTTTAACCTATGGCTGCCAAACATGGGTATACACCAAAAAAGTTAAAAACAAAAACTGTCCGGCCAAAACACAATGGAAAGAAACCTCTTAAAACTGAGAAGAATACACAAATCAAGAAATACTGAAATTGGGAAGAAAACAAAAAAACTGCCTGAGGCAGAAGGGGCGATAAGCCAGACATGTAGCAAGTTACAAGGACAAGCGGTGGACTCTTTTAACAACTTATGGTAAGGGCCGCAAGGCAAAAGGAGTGTGGGAAGACAAAGGAAAAGATGGACCGACACAATCATAGAGATTGCCGGAAGGAATTGGATCAATATTGCCACAGACAAATGCAAATGGAAACAGATGGAGGAGCATTTAACCACTAGGGATCACACCTAAAAAAATAAAAAAAATAAATGTCAATTTGTATGTAATTATGGTGTGAGAAATAAAGCTGAAATATATAATGAAAAATCTGTGCATCAATAACATTCATAAAAATAAAATGAAGCAAATTTGTTAGATGGCATGGCTGGGTCATATAGATTTCATATTTTTTTAAATATATTGATTCTCATCTGCCTAGCCTTTTCCATCTCTCTTCTTTTTTAGTAAGTAGTTTTATTTCACAACCCAGATGTGAGAATGTGTTATGTTTATTAACACATCACAATGAGTGATTATATCTTAAATGGTTATTTCATATGGACAAAATTAAAATGTAGGTTAATTTATAAATCTTCTTCAAAATCACATTATATTTTTTTATTAACCACTCTTCATCATCTTTGTCACTAAATCTTTTTTCTTTGCTTTGCAAAATGTACTCATCGCTAAGAATCTATTAAACAACATAATTAACAAACATCCATAAAATAACTAGAATTCACAGTGGCAGTCTGGAATCTGAAAGTAGATTCTAATAAGCCAGTGCCTCAGAAAACGCACTAAGCCATTGGGTCCGTGCCTGGGGGGGGTACTCTCGTAGCCCGAAGTCCGTAGTTTCGGGCTTAGTTCCGGGCGTATTCTAGTCCATATCACCTAACCACTAAGAATTAAAACAACACGATTTGACAGTTACTGTCAAATCGTGTTGTCATTCATTCTTAGTTTGGGTTCGAAACTAATGGTAAATCCGTAGATGATACGGAGTAGAATACGCCCGCAACTAAGCCCGAAACTACGGACTTCGGGTTAAGAGAGTAGCCCCCCTGATCACTCTTCAATCCCTGCTATTGGACTATGAGCTTTGGCACAAGATGGGTACCTGTGCTTGTACAAACTCTTGTGCCCTTGAATACCTCAGAAGGACCATTTTAATAATTGAAAAATTTACTTTGTTCCTTATTTGCAATTGATTCTTGTTTTAAAGTTTCCTCAAAGTTGAGCCTTTTTTTCGGACGTTCGGAACCCTAAAAGCACTACATGGGTAGTTCAAAATGTCAATTAAATTCATATTGCCAGTAACAGTACAATAAATGCCCAAATCTTCGATCTGATCTGATCTAGCTTCCAGCATTCGATATTTTCGTCACATTCACGTGACATAATTTTTGGTTCCAATAGTACTTAATACTTTCTCACAGTATCAACTGATAAAGTATCATATATCTACATGTTTGTTTTTTTAAGCAAACAAACTAGGCACTGACAGTTCAACGTACAAGAATATCTATCGATACGAAACGGTTTGTTCGTTGCTCGCGTGCTGTCGAGAGGGGCCGTGGCGTGTCCAAGTGGTGGGGTACGGAACTACAGACGCGGCGCCCTCTGGTCCACCCTCCATCAAAGACCCTCGACTCGATTCACAACGACTGTACTCGTTAGCTAGAGCGACATCGCCGTGCTTTGATAACTGTCGCTAGTTGTACTTATAAAACGAACGATCGTTGCAATTTAGGCAGAATCAGATAAGGATAAAAAAACTAAGTTACTTTACATTAAATCTACGCCATGCCCAAAGCCATATACCAAAGCATATTTAAATATCTAAATAAAAGCCTTGTATTATAGAACAAATACAATCGAACCCGGTACTGCCTACCTAATCGGGCATTACAGGCGTAATGATAATGTTATGCTTGTTTGTTTTAACAAAAATAAAATATTTATTTTTATCTATATTACATACAGACAAGCGTCCATGGAATGATGGAAGTATCGTACGTATGTGTTCAGTTCTTTCTTATATGTATAAACCGCCTTCAAACCGCAAAGCCGCAACTAATCCTAGAAGAAAGACCGGACAAGTGCGAGTTAGACTCGCGCACCGAGGGTTCCGATCGAGTCTTGATTTTTTTTCGAGTATACATTACCTACGGATACATCAATGTACGTCACGGTCATTTCTTCAACCGAAAATATAAGTTTGTATTCGTATTTTTTTTTGTATATTATAAAAGAAAAAAATCCTTATTTTCGGACTTTTTCCTGTACTTACTTATACTGCAAGATCTATCTTCTTGGAAAATTTCAGGACTGTGGATCAACGGGAAGTACCCTATAGGTTTTGATTCCCTTACGAGCGTCAAATAATGGGCCATAACCGGAGCTTAAACGGCCTTATCTTTAGATTGCGTTGACTTAGAAGTTGGGTTATTTCACTGCTCGAAGAGGTAGCTGTTCTGAATACTTGGAGTTAATTTCAGCTTGATTCCTTTACGTGTTCCTGAGAAAAAAGGTCTTGACAGACAGGCAGACGGACAACAAAATGATTCTATAAGGGTTCCGTTTTGGCGACTGAGGTACAGAACCCTAAAAAAAAATCATAATTATGTTATAGCTGGTATTTTTTGTCTTGTTTATCAAATTTGATAAATGTCTCATCCAGATGCATTCTTATCAAAGTTTACGTACTACTATAAGTAACACGTTATAAAATGTGTTATGTTCGTCACCCAAAATAACCTAAATACTGTACAGATGGTTACTGTTGTCTTCAACAAAAATGAAGATCAGATAATAAGAAGTTATGTGTAGGTGGTACCTTCGCGCCCTACCTAAAAGCCCCGAAAAAGTCTTGCACCAATAAGTTTTATTTCAAACAAACGTGTGTGTGCTTACGAGTATGTTTGTTTGTTGCTCAGTAGGCGTATACCAGTGAATCTATATGGGGTTTCGGGTTTCAACGCCAAGCCTATAAATTAGCAAGCCAGTGACCCCTTCCATAACCTCCGGTACATTTTTAAATTAGGTAGTTATTTTAATAACCTTTTAAGTACCTACTGTAAATAGGTATTTAGTGTCTTTTATGCTGGCACTTTAATTGGCGTATTTGTCAAAATATTCGCGTTACTTCGACATACATACCTACTTAATCAAAAATAAACTTTAAATTTTTTTTTTAATAAGTTAGGCGAATCGTTCTGTATGATGTCGGACGTAAAAGAATAGCACCATCTCATCACTTCCCGTGGGTGTCGTAAGAGGCGACTAACAGACTCACCAGATAATGGGCAGCAGCATTCTCTGTGGTTCTGTGCATTGCAACAGCTACACTGCGGTCGCCAACCCGCCTGCCAAGCCTGGCGATTATGGCACCTCCCCCCTTGGGGGAGGCCTTTGTCCAGCAGTGGACGTCATTCGGCTAATATTATGCAGTAAGGCGAAAATTTGCGCAAATACTCCAATTGAAGTGCCACTATTACGAATTAATTGGTAGGTACAATCTTGTTTATGGGTACAACCTACCTATTTACATATTTTAATATTGTTGTACATTCTTATTAATTGTGCCTATATTGCCAAATAAAATCTCGATCCATTATAATGATGTTAAGTAGGTACGTAATTACTTACCATCCATCCAGTGTTGGCAAAATGTTAATCCCGATTACATTAAAAATTCACGATTAAATAGTTAATCACGATTAACGATTAATAATGAACAATCTTTAATCGCGACTGACGATTAATTTAATGTAATCGTAAAATGTTAATCCAGATTACGATTGGTCTTGTCAGTAGCTAGATCTATTAGTAGTTAGGTATATCCTAGTCCTACGTGTCCATCATAACGAAAAGTAAAAAACACACGTAATGTTGTAAGTAGTAGTACAAACTATTTTAATCACAGGCATAGGTACGATAATTTAGAACACCAGTTTTACAAATCATCCTTAAAGTTATTTGAACACATTTATTAATATCTTTCAGTGCAAGTAATAGCAAGAAATATAAATGATATAATAATATAGATAGGTACAGGTTGTTACAAAAACATGTTACATTTATCTCATCTATAATATAAAAATGAATCGCAAAATGTGTTGGTAAGCGCATAACTCGAGAACGGCTGGACCAATTTCGCTAATTCTTTTTTTGTTGTGTTTGTTATTGTCAGGAGAAGGTTTTTATGAATAAACTAATAAAATATTTTGAATAAACATTTATATCCGGGCGAAGCCGGGGCGGTCCACTAGTTATACTTAAAGGAAACATTCATTTATTTTAAAAAATAAATAAATGAATGTTATCTTGTAAAAAGAGGTAACTTAAGCTTTTAAGGTAGCTCCCAAGACTACGAAGTTTGCCGGGTCAACTAGTTAACAAGTTTATAATAAATCATTCGTTAATCAAATTAACGATTAAGGATTGATGATTACAAGATTACTTTTTTTAATAGCGATTAAACATAATCGCGATTAATTTAATCGATTAATTTCTACAATCGATTGAAAATTAATTGATTAATGTCAACACTGCATCTATCCAAGTATTCAAGAATTACAATTTTTCTTAGCATAATATTACTACCGCGTCAACAGCGTAAGTATCTAGTGAAGTTATGACTAATGAACCCAATCTATAACTTGGGTCTCTTTGTTTAGCTAACCCCCTTTTGGAAGAGACCTACAACTACATCTAGTTAACGGTTGCTATAGGCTCAGTTAACGCGTCACTATTTCCCAAAATGGTCCAGAAATTGTAGTTATCCCTGCTATATCTGACTGCCTTAGTGAAAGTTGTTCGCAAAGCTAATAAAGGGGCAGCCTGGTCAAAGCTTCATATTATTATGATAGCCAATCCATGAGTTAACATCACAATAATGAACACACAACTTCACTGTTGAAGAATACATACTCGATCAAAGATGAATAGTAATTGTTCCGACTGTTTCGTTCCGAGTTATAGTCTATTTGAATGCCCCCTTGACGCAAAAGTCGTGCCAGCCAGACAAAAAACGTTACTCTTACACGTATAAAGTATGTACTGCTTAGGATAGATAGTAGATATTACAATGCCAAATTGCCAACACATGTAAATAATTAAAAGTTAACATGGTAAAGCAACCAAACTACCTACGAATCTACAACAAGTCCTCTTAGCTCTCGTCTTGCAAACTGCGCAGAAAATGTACCAAGTCCTTCGGGGATACTTGAGGACACTGCCCTAATTAGCTGGGGCCGCATATTAGCACGGGAGGGCAATTTTGTATTCGCAAAATGACGCAAGTAGGTACTAACATACTATTTTAGATGCTACACCTGCCTCTTGAGCTAGTGCGCTTATAGAAACTGAAGGATCCTCCAACGTAACTTGACTTGAAGGTGGAATATACAATTATTATATGCATTCAACTTAATTTTGACGAATTAGTGTTTAATATCAAAAGGCAAATACTTCAATCAAGTAGTAAAGTATATTTAATAGTAACACAGCAACGTAATCCCTATTTATTTTCAAGAAAATTAAGTATTGTGCAGAATTTCGATCAGAATCGACAACTTTATCGCACGCTAAACTTTTCTTTTCTCTTTCATCTATACTAATATAATAAAGCTGAAGAGTTTGTTTCTCTGGAACTATCAGTCGGATTTGGAATATTTTACGGGGCGAGTTAGACTCCTATCGAAAGGATTGGCCAGATGTGGCAAAAGACAAAGAACAGTGGAAGTGGAGGGAGGCCTTTTCCCTGCAGTGGGACACTACAGTTAATAATAATAATAAATAATGATAGCCACATCCATGAGGAATGCTATAGCCTATACGAGAACGGGAAGTTTCTAAGGGATCGGGAAGAAACGGGATATGCACGTACAAAGTCGCAGGCAAAAGCTATTCTGCTATAAGGCGACTGTAAGATGGAAAACTTTGCCCCAGATTCCTTCAACTTCTCACGTAGAAGTCTGACTTTGGAGTTCTTGGAAGAAATGGCAGCATCTTTCATTCCCTATAAAGAAAGAGTGTGGTGATTATCTTTACCAGTCACTAGAACTGCAAAGCGTGGCAAATAAGCAAAGAAAACCGGCTAAGTGCGAGTTGTTGTTATAGCGGCAATAGAAATACACACTCTGTGAAAATTTGAACTGTCTACCTATTACTTGTTCTTGAGATACAGCCCACTGACAGACAGACGGACGGACAGCGGAGTCTTAGTAATAGGTTTCCGTTGGTTACCCTTTGTGTACGGAACCCTAAAAACTACATTGAAATGAATCTCGATATTTCTCCACATTTTCTTGATAGATTGTTTTTTTTCGGAAACCAAAACCTAAACGAATTTAAAACAGCATGATTTTAATGTCTGGTCGACGATCCTCACGACTCGTATATCACCTGCTTACAAGCAGTAGTTGTGCGAGGCGCGACCCTGTCGTGGCGGTAGGTGAGGTGAAGCCGCAGCTTCAGTAGGACACTGGTAACCCAGGTCGCATGTTGCAGATGGAAGAGCTTGCGCGGCGAGCGGGCGGCGGCACCCCGGCGTCGGGTGACACGCTCTACGCGGTGCTTGGATCGTCTAATGAGCATCCATTTATCCGGTACGTAAGCTTTTGTGCATACCTATAATACTAGTTTTTTCCAGCAGCCCCGCTTCCATAGGAATCTCATAGGAACTGTACTGTTTTCCGGAATAAAAAGTACCTTATGACGCTTGGCGATAGCGCAGCTTTCTATCGGTACAAGTATTTCTCTAATCGGATCAGGAGGTAATTCGTTTTTACATGCGTAGAACTACGTAGTACTATTATATATTCTGTGGTAGAACGAACAAACAATTTTACCTCTTTAATAGATTACCTATTTTACATTAGAAAATACACATTATTAATGTTAGGAACTCAGGCCACTTTGGAGTAGCGATGCTTAGGCCAGTGTATCGAGACTTCGAAGCCTAAGCCGGCAGCATGGTCTGTGCAGTTGGGAATACTAGTGATGTCGATATAGAAAAAGAACGTGCCGTTGTGATAACTTCTTTCTTTACAGTTTCTTATTATGTGTAGGCTATATTTTACAAACCCTTTTAAACATGCCATAAACTTCTCAGTACAAAAACTATAGGGTTTTGAATACATGAACATTGCAGAAATATTTAAATTATGGTCTAGTACCTAAACTACTAAACATTGTGGTTACACAGATTAATCAGTTATTAATGAGATTTGCCATGTCACTATTGCCAATCTGTAACCGAAATTCATGACGCTGATGAAGAAAAGAAAACAAACACATTTTACAATTTTAATGAGGAATTGCTTAATGCTGTGTTAAACGTTAGATTGACATGAACATAATTAAAGGTCGGTTGCGACCATTAAAAAACATAATATTTTTATAATTCACAATAATCCTGAGCTGGCTCTTTATCATATAAGTCACCATGATAGCCGTCACTATCGACGCAGTAGTACACATCTCCCACGTTCTGTCTGGGCTGGTAGTTGCCGTTGGCGAGGCAGGTCTCCGTCACCGCCATGCCTCGCTCAGGGAAGTACACCATGGTGTCTCGAGCACAATCTGTTAAAACCATAGATCAGTAAGTAAGATAATAAGCCAAACGTATTCCAACCAAACACAGTCTATTGGACCACCACATGACAAATGACCTAATTTCAGCAGATGTAAAACTAATATAGTTTTATGCCCAAGATACTAGTTTGCAATGGCAAGAAAACATATTCAAGGCTTCCATTTGAAGGTTTAGCTAGCTAACAATAAAATAGTTGTTCAATCGTTTCGGACTTATCGGCAAAGGTGTGGTTCACGGTCAATTAATTTCTCATACTTGTCGCCATGAAATGTGTTGAGAATTTGAAATATACAATAACACAGAAATATTCGAATCATACGTAATCTTAGTCAAATCAAGTGATTCAAACTCCCTACTAACTGTTTGAATCTGACTTTGTATGGAAATATGATGCTCGCCGCATTCGCAATTGATAGCTCATACATATCGTTTCTGCTATCATTGAATGTAAATTGACCTGCATAATTGGAGTGGCGCGTGGATTGACCAATTCACCTGTCAGAGGGCAAGTTTTGTTGAATTAATTGGTGAAGTATGTTAGTCTCCGCATTCCAGCTGAAATGTAGGATGGGTGGAACCGTACAACGTATCGGGAACAGGGTCACGGCCGACAACCGGTCGTGGTAGCACAATGCGAATGAGCCATGCTAACGGTACGCTGATACTCTCCAGCCTATCTTGTTTTATTAGTCAACTTAGGCGTATCTAATGAAACGCAAATAATATCAATAGATGAAATTGATTGAAAAAGAAACAAAACGGACTAAGTTCGTAGATATTTAGTGAAAGTCGGAAGTTACGTAACATACAACATAGTTGCATTTTTTAAGTATATATTTAGCATAGAGCCATTATAGTATGATTGACTGCAATACACTTTATTGAAATAGGTTTCTCAGTTGCACCTAACTAGAGCGGCAGGCAATGTATTGAGTGAGATCACTAGTTGGCAATGGCAAGTAATTAGGAAATATGTTTGATCCACAACCGGATAAGCTCTCATTCCGCCTAAACACCACCTACACAATACAACTTTAAAAAATATGTTAAAACTTGAATATTTTAACTTTTGTTTACGTAGGTACGTTATATCTCTTTCCAACATCCAACATGACGGCAAGCTTAACTTAATTGAGGTTATTTCCATGTTTTTCTGTCTAATAAACCGGCCAACAGCGAGTCAGGTTCGCAAAGTAAGGATTCCGAGCGAAACTACACTAAGCAGATTATAACCATCGCTGGTCTACCGTAATAAGTTCTATAATTCGCGTAATGAATGAACTTGTGCTAGCTCCTAAATTTTATAAGCATATTTGCACTACCTATGTACTTATATATGATATTACGCGCAAAGGTAAGTTGGTAGAGCAAAGGCAAAAATTATATAGGATGCTTTGACAAAACAGCTAAGCTTTACAGCTGTTCAAGAAACAAATCGCTGTTTCGATTTGTGTTGATTCTGTTTTGTTAACCTAGTTATATGTGCACGTTGTGGTCTCCTGAAGGAGCACACGTAAATGAACCACTTGTACCAGTGTGACTTATGTTATTCTGTGTATCCTTTGTTGGAGATCCAAATAAATAAATAAATACTGGGTCCTTAACCTAATTTTCCCAGACTAACCGTAATGTTATTCAAACGTTGGATACTTACTGCAGTTCATGTTACCCATTGTACTTGATGGTGATTGCCAAGCACCTAATATTTCTCCATCACGACCAGTACAGTAAGCTCTGGAACATTTTCAAAATCTATAAGTGTCAAGTCAAACTCGCGCAAAATAAAGTTCAGTTCCACAAACAAGTTAAAAATGTGTCTTACATGCCGTTCCTTATTTGGTAAGGTCCGTAGCTTCCGTCGTAGTCACACGTTAAAACAGGATGACCTAAGAAATTGGTGCCATGTTCCTGTTGCTCTTTTGCTATCATGCCGCTGGCTAGTACTAAACTTTCGCATTTTCTCAAATATTGCTCTCCAACAACTGCAGCACTATCTGTAATGTAAAATAAATAGGTTCATCACAGAATTTTGAATGGTCTCCTATGCAACTTTTCTGCCATCATTAGCTCGACTAAGTTGCCTATGGCCACATACACATATTAAACAATGTTTCTAATACTAATTAAGTAATAACTTAAACATTCAATAAGGGTAAAAATGTGAAAGGCAAAATAATATATAATTAAAAGATGTTTTAGGTTAAACGAAGCATTTTAGATTTATGTTTATGTTCGCAGCGATCGATACGGAATAGAAGGGTGGCTGCCCTCTGTAGTATGACGTCACTGTGGACATGTGCCTTGTGTCGGTCGCACCCACCTGTATTGATGTACTACCTATATGCATAAATATTGCACTACGCGCAGAAGTCATAGTTTCTTTAGAACCCCGGTCACTCCGTAGTTTATTTAGGTAACCATTATCAGATGTTCGGCAACATTTTGGTAAAACTTATGTAAACATTGATGTCCAGCAGAAAGAAAGCACAGAGAGAGGGAAAGTTTTTATTTGATAATTTAAGTACACTAACTGTACTGCTACGAGCTTGGGGTTCGTGACAATAAAAACAGCCGATTAAATAATCATAATGACAATCACACTTTAATTTAAAAACACTAATAACAACTTTAAACTCACTAATTATAAAACACAACTTCACTACTAATCACTTTAATCGCACTTGAAGATCGCTTCCGAAGTATTCGCTTGTATCGCAAATCCAATACTGACTCGGTCTTTATATAGGTCAGTTCATTCCAGAACCTTCTCTTCTCAAAAGATCTAGAAAGTTCGCCTAAATCCCGGTCCCGACTGACCAGATGTCGAGAACCCTAGAAGATTCTAGCATAGAAAATACCAGAAGGTACTTGACTTGACTACTTCTGCTACTCGATACGAGATGGCGCTAGCGGTCACTAATGTCATTATGTACCCGGCATTAATTCTGGCGCGTCACAGTACTAACATTATTTTTTATGATTGCATATGAAACAAACATACCTTACGTGCTTTCATATAGCGTATTTGAACAAGTGTATCTTGTGTCATACAGATCGTGTACAATTGCCTGTGGTCACTCAATATCTTGAGACCATGAATCACTTCTGAATATTGTGTGTATCCTGTCTGTTGTCGCGTCTATTCGACAAAATAATGTTCTGGAAATNATCTTGAGACCATGAATCACTTCTGAATATTGTGTGTATCCTGTCTGTTGTCGCGTCTATTCGACTAAATGTTCTGGAAATGATTGTGGATCGATTGTAGATTGTGAGATCTGCAACCTCCATTTCTACGGGAAAATATAACACTAAACTTGTCTCATAAATAAGAGCCCTAACTGCTATTTATAATTTCTTCGCGGATTTGACCTGGTTTCCACCTACTCAGCACTTGAATAAAGAGGTTAACCTCTTCCCTCTTTTGCGCGAACACCGATATCAGAGCTTAATTTTTTTGTTTCCTCAGGAAAATTCAAATACTTACAACAGGGTAGTCGTGTTATGTCTTCTTCTGGAATAGGAGAGACTGTCGGCTGGCCGGTCATGGGCTGGGCGCACCAGCACATCCCATCATCACACTGCAATGGCTCGTAATCTCCATTTGCGGTACAATGCAGCGTCACAACCCTACCTTCAGCTTCTAATTCTGCTCTTCTGCGACTACATGCTGAAATCAAAACAATCACAATGTAGAATTTATAACACCTAATGAAATCTCTTTATTCCATTTGAAATAACCATGAAGGTTTTCCGAGACGTTTTGATTTTGACTGTACTATTGACATTTATGGCACTTTTTGGCGTAAATTATTGTTTGTTTTTATGAAATGAAGAAAAACATAATTTAATTTAAAATTTTATGTCGAAAACTATGTGGAAGTGGGAATCTTTTTACAGACAAATTATTGTTATGTTTTAGTACCATGACAATGATGAATGTTGGCATTTTTTAAATTCCGGCAAAATGCAAGATCCAGTGTTAAACGAAGCGCTATCGTGTTTGAATGATTTGATAATGTATCAAATTCAGGTTAATGAACATAATTTTGTTTAGGTTTAAACTTTATTGACATTATGCACAGAAATACCTCGCCCGCTGCCGAGAGCCCACTTAACTGATCTTTGTAAACTTACCACAAGTCATCTCTTCCGCTTGGTCCCTCCACATTTGTCCGAATATCCTCTTCCCTTTATCATCCGAACAAAAGCATCTACAAATAAGTAAAAATCAGTACCTAACAGCTCATACTTAGTTTAAGTGCAATTAAAACACAATTTTATTTTATCTTGAGTTGATTGGTAAAAACACACAAATTCTTGGAATGCCTTTGGATCGGTAGTCGCGGTTGATAAGCAATTGTTGTCACTGGTGTGCTCAATCTTAACTATATCGTATGATATTCAGGTATGAAATTCATCAAGATTAGGTTAACGAAAAATGTTTCATGCATGACGCATTTTCTACAAATTAATTCAATAGGAAAATAAATAGATATATCCGTAATTCCCTATAACCAAAAAAAAACTTGTTTATTCCGAATGAAACTCAGTAGTCAAATCAGAATCAATGAGCGCTTTTATTTTGTGACTAGTTTTTGCCACGACTTCGTACGCGCATATCCCGTTTTTTCCCGTTCCCGCATAGCCTAATACATTCCTCATGAATGTGGCTATCATATACAATAATAATTTTCCAATTCTGACTGATAGTTCCAGAGATTAACGCGTTCAAATAAACAAACCCGTCTGCTTTATTACATTAGTACCATTTTGGCTCGAAAGCAAGTTAATTCTGTTTTTTTTATAACCACCGGTGGTCTGTAGAGTATCTACCTACTAAATCCGCGCGGACGAAGTCGCGGGCGAAGTGCTAGTTCATAATTTGATAATACGATCTATATTCATACCTGCCAGTGAATAGATTGCCCTTGCATTGTACAGGTGCATATCTTCCATCAGGCAAGCAAGTGGAAATAACGGAATTGCAACCCTCGATTTCTGCATCTACAGCTGGAAAACAAAAACGACCAAAACATGAATAAAATTGATTGCAAATGAATAGCGTGGCATTTACAAAGGGAATTTTTAAAGTTCCAAATTCCAATGTGACTTAGAAAATACTTAATTTAATTATGTATACAGGGTGACTTTTAACTCATTGACAATCTTTCAGGGGAAGAAATTACTCATGAATATGTCACCGGAAAATTGCAAACGCCATTAGATTGTAAAATATCGCGTGTAATTGTAAACTATTTTTTATTAATTAGACACGGATATATTGGAAACTATTGAATTTGGATAGGATTTATAGTATACAAAACGATTTCTTCATAATATATCGAGAAATTAATATCCAATAAAGATTTATTACAATCTTACGGAGTCTGCAATTTTCCGGTGACAAATATAAACTACTTTTAACATAGGATCAACACTGAAATATGAAAAAATAACTAGCTCAGTCAACGACATTTTGTAATGTATACAGAACTCGAACAAATTTAGCGCAATATCAGAGTTGCGTCCAAAACAAAAGTTGTGCATATTCTTGAGTACTTGCATCCCCTAAAAGATTGCCACGGAGTACAAAAAGTCAACCTTTACTTGTTTATTTCGGAAATGATTACGTAGACTCGCTTCACTGATGACTTGCATTTCATACCGGATGTAAAGTTTTTTTATTTAGTGATTTTATGTGCTATCGCTGACAACCACTTGCAGCAATTTAATTCTCAGCAAATAAAATACAACAACACAAAGAATCACAAGTTATCGAATTCATTGTCAAGGATTGCCGCTTTTCTTTTTATGCAATGTTGTTAACTTGCAATTTCCTTTAAAAAAATAAGTTTCTAATGTAGCTAACTGGCTGTATGTAACCTTTGTTGGTTCATTGATTTTCGGTACTTCCCCTTGCATAACGTAGTTTGAAAAGGTAGAACTGTAAGATAAAGCATGTGTACTGTGTAGTCGGAGTATACGCGGTGACACAACGGAGCGGATATGAACTGCAATTTTTAAGTGGCAAATTGTCTATTCGGAACAAAGTGGCAAATTGTCCAGTTTTTGGCAAACTAGTAAGACCTATATATAGAACTATCAAGTTTATCTGATGTCGTTCTTCATGTTAAACAGGCTATGTAGTATTAATATAACAACAATCAATGACAAAAGTAAATTGTTTTCAAATGGGTACTACAAAGGCGAATTTGGTATTTGGTAATCTGTACAAATGAATAATTAGTCGAACACCTACAACCGGACATTTTCTCCAAGGTAATAAGTCCTTTCCCGGAGACTGCGGTCGGCGATCGCAATGACTAGATCGAATAACTTAACTTCCGACAGGTCAGTGTAAGTGAAATTTAATACAAACGATACGTTCTATATACTTGCTGATGATGTGTAGGTAGGGTGTTGTATGTACAGTATTCCAGTGCAAAATTTTTGGGTCCAACAAAGAAATATTTTTACCACTGACATTCGACACGCTAAGATAGGTGTTATGTTTTAGGTATGGATATTTTTGAAGAGTCTTACCACTGGGAGCTTGGCATGATGTACAACACCCATGTACGCTGCTACCTGGTACTAAAACCTGGTTTGCGTGGCAGTCGCTGATTGAAATATCACTAATGCATGTTTGTGCCACCGTACACTGTGGACTCACACTCCTAAACGTAAAGCAAAGCAATAAAATCCACAGAGAACAATTCCGGAACATTATTATTTATAATTTTAAACATGCAATTATTTCATTATTTTATTTTCGTGGGTGAATCTATTCAAGCGCAAACAATAAGTATACATTAATTACTGATTGAGCAGTTATCTGTGTTATCATTTTTATCACGAACATCTTATCGAATATTATTTCAGGTACCTATTTATATCAGTAGTGCGTCTGATTCACACTGAGATACCAGCCGCTACAGTCGCACATACACTTTTTGCAGTATCTCATTGTGATGTAGCTGTAGTAGTACCTGTATAATGTAATGTCAGAATGTGGTTAAATTATTTCATTTAACACCTCTACGTACAGCATGGGCTAACATTAGACCCGAGACAAGGAATTTGCGTACTACATATAATTTCCTAACAAACTGTTAAATCAGCTATACATGCTAGTACACCATATTACACGTTAACAATCTGCGAAATATCAGATTTGGCCGTTCAAATAAGAATAAGCTGTTATCAGCACTATCGCTATCTCAAGTTAATTTAACGCAGAGAATAATCAAGCCAGCCCGGCCCAGCCAACGTCGCGAGTCGCGCGGCGGTGCCCGCTCCGAGCACTAACTACTTGCGCCAGTACGCATTTTACATCGCGCCTATCTAATTCTACTTTATCAATTTCGTACCACGTTCTATTTATTTTTCAATGGCGGCGTTCAAGAATTTATTCTGACTGATTTTTCTTGCAGGTTGGATTAAAACGGGCGTACCCGGCTAGTATGGAGGAGTGCAAGAAGAGGCATTCAGGCACTAAAGTTTCAAAGATTGCGAACATATTTCAAGGGATGCCGTCGAGAGAGGAAGACGAAGTTCGCGGTAGCGACGTGACAGGCGTCCGAACCGAAAGTCATTTGGCAAGGTTCAACAATGCTCGTGCACTTTTTGAAAAATTGGGTGAAGAAAATCGTGGATTTCGTATTGAGAAGTCCCCTTCAGCAGCTGCTAGTTTTGCTGGCACCCGAGGGGTGACTCCACCGGCGCCAGCGCGATCTCGATCCAGTTCTGCGGGCTCCGTGAGCCCTCCCAGACGCATCGTGACGCCGACACCGATGCCGGCACCTGCTGTCAATGGCGATCGTCTCGCCAATGGTGCAGTGGTACCGCCACCAAAACCTGTGAAGCCGAGTGTTTTGCCTAAACCTGAAAAACCAGACAGAAGGTTTAACAAGGAGCTCATAGAAAAACAGAGAAATTGGACTGCTCATTTTAATAAATCTCGTCAATCTCGTCATGATGAACATAAAGTGGACTCTAACAAATACTCTAGTGGTTATCATGACAGAAAGTCACCGGAAGTTCCCGAAAGATATGTAGTTCCTTCACGTGTTTATTCCCCACCCCTTTCGCCGTGTGCCGGTGATTCTCAGGTGGAACGTCCTACTACTCTCCCTTCTTCCTTAGTAAGTCGTGTTACACCTAGCACAAAAACTCCGAGTCCTATAAAAAGTGTTACACCAGTGTCACCGAGACCGAATAATTCAGTGTCGCCAATCCCGAGGCCAGAATCCTCAGTGTCGCCTCCCGTGCGAAGGGAACGTTTAAATTCACCAATCAAAACAAAACCTGATTCGGCATCTCAACTTCTACCCTCCAGTGAGAAAAGTCTTCCTAGCGTAAGATCATCGATTTCCCCTCTAAGTGAGGATGAAGGAAATATAAATAATGATTTTCCAGTACATACATCAAGTGAACAAACACAATATACTAGTTCTATATCAAACACCATTGAAAGAATATCGCCTACCCCACCGTCGCCATCTTCGACACCAACAAAGTTAGAGCCTGTTTCGGTTCCTCGAAAACAAAAATCGCCATCGCCTTCAGCAAGGTCACCCAAATCTCCAGTTTCGCCGTTGTACCACGACAAAGAAAGTTTACCTCTTGCTGAACGCGAATCTTCAGTGTCACCAGTACCAAATAATCGAACGTATACACCGTCTTCAGATAGTGTTCCGGACGCAGTGCTTCCAGTTGATGGATATTCACCCAGTGTAACATCTCACGAGTCGCCTGTGTTGTCGCAGTCTGACGACAATCACACAAATAATGTTTGTGATCGCGTATCTCCGACTCCGCAAAGTCCACTTACTTTGAACAATGGCTCAAGAGTGTCAAAGAATTTAGATGAAGATGCTTATGAGTCTGTAGATTATAGTGGGGAATGGGAAGAAAAGAGCAGGCGGCGTTCTTCGACGCCGGAGTCTCCTACATGTCCAATAAAGATCGAGGATGCGCCACGCTCCCCGCTAGTGTCACCATTAGCGTCTCCTGTACATCGTTTTACGGAATCCTCGCCTCCAGCTTCGCTTCAAGCTTCACCCTCGCCTGGTATGTATGACAGTTCGTTATATTTATTAGAAAATTCTTTATACAAAATGTAAAGTCTATTATCTTTATTTTGTTACACATTATCTGTGTTTTATCTCTACTACAAGAAATGTTACTGACGTATAGTAGACACGTACGTACTTCACGTATAATAGAGTTGAAGGCTGAGAAAATCATGTTTATTAATTGTGCGTGATAAATATTTTTCCAATGGATCTAGGAATGTATTTTTTTATTTCTTTTCATTTTCTTGTTCTTGTTTCATTATTCATCTAGGGGTATTGCACTGGTTCGCTTTTATAATCCTCAACCTCATTACCTTATCTACTGATATCAGTATATATATTATACATGCCATCATAGTCTTTTCCGACTAAATACTGGTGTTTTTTGTTATATTTTTATGCAGCAATACGGAACACCGAAATCCGTACGCTTTTGTTGTTGCTACGGTATTGTGTATGTAATGAATGACTGAAAGTATGTAAATGTAATTTTGTGATACAGCTAATGTGCTAAAGTCTGAGCTACCTAATTCTATTTTTTTTCTTAGTAGGGAGTAAAACCATAAGAAACAGAAAAGTGGGCGTCGATTGACGTACGTTTAGCGGTCTCGTGTTCAGTGGGTTCAATGTAATATTGAGGAAGTCAAGGTATTTGAGTCGTTGCGAGACTTGCGAGTCGATCCCGATTTAGATGCTCCGGCGCCGCCGCCGTCGCCTCCGTCGTCGCGACGCAGTAACCCGAGCGACGTCGCCCTGCGCGCTCCCCTTCATACGCCACACTATTATACACTTTACGGGACCGTTTTGACAATTGATTACTCTCCTCAACACTCTGTATTGTATCTGAATTGAGATACTGAGTAACTCTATTTACTTTATTAACAAGTGTGTGATTTTCTTACCCATTTTTTGTGTGATCAAACAAGCAAAAGGCTCAAAAGTAAAAAACAGTGATTATGCGTGACTAGAATTTAAAACAGTCGTGTGTTCGTCGATACTTACGTACAAACGCTGATTCAGTTCGAGATAAACTTTGCGCAGAAAGTTCGAATGGTCCCTGCAGTCTTTTATCAATTCTGTTGTTATAAGCTCCCAATGCTCCTTCTCGTTTTGCTTTTAGTCGTCTCGTTCTGACCGGTGTGTGTTCGCTCATAGCCTGAATATTACATTCATTGAGCAACACTCCGGACTTAATAAAATATTCAAAGCACAATATGATCCTATATTGAGTTTTAATATCTTTTCCTTGTCCGAAGATTGGCTCTATTATTATATGTATTGTCCTGTAATGTTGGCCTTCAAGTTGCAAAGGTGAACTGCCTATGCTTCCAAAAAATTATAGGCTTTTTGGTGAGGTGTTTTAATCCACAGTCTATTAAATGTTGCCAACTTGCTTATCTGTGACTTTGTTTGTTTACAAAGCGCGCACCGGTGTTTGACAACGTTGCTGTCGTAAACTTTTAGTATTGTCTTTCTCACTTGTACCACATTTAAGACAGCCATAATCTTATTAGATGGAAGATAGTTTATTAGGACATCAGCTTCCTTTCCTCCCATCCGTTTGAGAGATCATTTTGTTTCGCGTGTGACTTGATAGCAGTTAGTTCAAGATACGTCGTTTGGAAGTGAATGTCCACGTGAGTGTGGTCAGACGCGGCACGACACGCCGGCGACAATGGTGCGGTGATGCGGCGGGCGTCGCGCGTGCCCGTCGCATGCGCTCGCTCAACATGCGCCTCTGCGGCTGTTGCCTCGGTCAGTTGCTTTATTATTGTTTTGCTTTTGCTTAGAAACAATATCATTTATGGTCGCTTTTCAGTCACGGTTTATTGCTGGAGCTGAACGCGTTTCTCGCGCTTTCATATGTATACTTCAGTAGAAAGAAAATATGTATCAATTATTCTGCTACGAGTGGATCTTGTCTTTCTATAGCTTATTGTTTAATGATTTGATTTCATATTCTTATGACCTCTTCTTTATCTCAAATCTATGAACTTATTTCAAGAGATAACTACGAAGTTCAGTTATCCTTACTTACCAATGCATTGCTGGACAACTTTATTTTCAAGAAAGATTTTACTTCGCAAGTCATTATGTTTTACTATCTTGTAACATTAGCTAAGCTTTTATTAATCGATATAATAATGTGATGGAAGATAGAAGACAACCGCACACTGTCGAACAGTTTTTAACAGTTGTCGATTTCAACCTCAACATTTGCAAAGGGCAGACATTAAATTATGTTGTTTGAGAAACATGATTCATTGTGTTCGAATTTACGCAGTGTAAACAACTCTATAATAGAGCACGCTATACATTTTTAAGCTTAGTTATGCACTGGAATTAATTAACCCCCCGAAACCCGTACATACCTATCATTCAGTTTCATATATACGGTATACAGTATACCTACGACATTTTGTGAATGAACATTGTTTCGAAGCGAAGAGGAGTCAGCTTTGTATGCTAGACTTTAATATCCACCGTGAACAATATCGTTCATTCAGCGGAGTTTCGAGTTAATATTATGCTCTGCTATTGATTCAATGGATCAGTTCTCTGTACGAACGTGCATTTAGCTTGCCGTGTCTTTTCTTTATGCAGGAAGGGATCACGCACCAGTGGTAGCCGTGGTTTGTTTACTTTGTTGTTTTTATTGGATGTTCTCGTAAGTTTAACTAGGTGTTAAAACGAAAATATATTACACTGTGAAAGTTAACACTTACACACCTAATCAAATATGGAGCATACATTAGAATGGAATTTAAAATTGATAAAAGTAAAAAAAAAAAAACTTGTACACTCGGCTACATAATATCAAGCTATACATTTCCAATATAAGCCGATCTCGCATTGTATAGGATTTCCGTGGAATGAGAGGTCATACTAGAAATATATAGCTTGATATGTAGTCGTGTGTACAAATGTAAAATCAAACTATGAGTAATATTATAAACACGTAAGTTTGTGAGGATGTATGGATGTACGAAGTCGCGATGGTCTTCTAGCAAATTATAAAGTTTCTTGTCAGAAAATAAAACATTTCAGTATCTAAATATTCTTTATTCAAATCAATTATAGCACTTGTATGTAGATTTAAAAAATCAATAATAATAATCAATAATAGGATAACCCTAATAATAACAAAAAAAAAACACGTTTAAATGCAAAAACAACAAATAAAAGCAGTTAACCTGTATAATACGAAACATTATAAATAGTCGGTAGTTGCACATCGTGACTGTGACAAAAAGGCTAGCACTCAGTATGATGCTATTGTACTGTGCCTATCCAAAGCACAGTAATGATTTTCAGTAGCCCTCTACAAGCCTGGGGCAGTATAAGATGAGAAGAGATAATTTTATAAATAACTAGCACTTCGTCCGCGCGGATTTAGTAGGTACCTACTCCACAAACTTCAACGCCCCCTCTGGGGTAGAGGGGAGGATACTTTTCAAGTATAGTTTTGGAAATTTAAGCTCAACCCAGCCATTTCTGCTGCTGATTCTGTGGTCTCAGGATCAGCGTACCTGGTCACCCCGTCAGTGGTTGATCTGATCTGTTCAGTTATCCGATTTTTAGTTCGTTTGTACCAACTTCCTCGTAAATTGAAGCAAGCAATAATGTCCTCCCCTAAAACTTCATGACCCCTTTAGGGGTTTATTTTCAAAAAATCCACAATAGTAAGACATAACCTTGCGGACTTTTTCAATAGAATCCTTATACATTTAAATGATTTTATAATTAAGTATACATATACATTTAAATTAAACTTTAAATTATTCAAATCGGACCTTTTGATTTGAATAATCCGTGGAATGGAAAAGTGATGATTTTGGTATCCCAAAATCACCACTTTTCCATTCCACCCTGGTTTTGATTGAAAAATTAGAACAAAAAGCGGTCATTGCGACTTTACCATGATAGTTGCGGACTTTTTTATAAGTACTTTAATCATGTAGTACGTTATTTTTATACATGTATCATCAATAGTTTTTTCAGCGCACGCCAAATAAAGAATTTACTAGGCACAACTTTGCTACTTTTGGTTGTACCCCAAAGTAAAATAGCAAAATTTTATTGTTATTACTAATGTATTATTCCAATTTTCGTAGGTATTTAAAATTTTTCGAAAATAAAGTTTAGCCTATGTTTTAATATTAAAAAAATAATAATAATGAATATAACTAATGGCGAAAGAACTTTTAAAATCGGTTGAGTAGTTTTTGAGTCAAATTGTTTGTTACAAATTGACTCAAAAACTACTCGACCGATTTTAAATAAATATATTAGTTTAGATTTATATATGGGTAAATTTCATAGACAAAGAATATTTTTTCGTTTCCTTCCTGATTGTCTTCAAAAGGGATTTTCAATTACCTACCTGTTCATTGTATGACACTGGTATCACCATAACATGTATCAAATCTAGAATATAAATCACAGCAGTACATTACGAATGGCGTGGGCAACTAGTCCATCCACTCCACATCTTGACGCATTAGTTGAAAATGATCACTGCCTTTTTCGGAAGGCCGTCTTCATATTTGCTACTTAGGTATCTTGCCTCTACAAGGTTAAATTTTATGAGTTTAAGTAGAGCTTGGCTTTGAAGTTCTATTTATTACTTTTTCAATATTTCTTAAGAGGTTTTGGGATTTTTTGTGTTAGTTTGAATTTTAATTCAATATCTGCAGCAGCAAACGGCAACCATTATAGTGTTCTGTTATTTTATTACAAATTAGTACTTAAACTCATAAAATTTATTTTTNATAGTGTTCTGTTATTTTATTACTAATTAGTAATAAAATAACAGAACACTATAATGGTTGCCGTTATTTTATTACAAATTAGTAATAAAATAACAGAACACTATAATGGTTGCCGTTTGCTGCTGCAGATATTGAATTAAAATTCAAACTAACACAAAAAATCCCAAAACCTCTTAAGAAATATTTTCAACGGAATTCCCTATTTTACACAATTTCAAAATTGATGCACATTTCCAATTTTCTAATTTTATACACGACTATTTATAGTTTCCCCTCTTTCTTCTTCACCACAATTTGTCTCCGCCTCGAACCATATCTAAAGTGCTCGAATTCTTGGGGTAGGTACTGACTTACTGAGAAACGAATGAATTACGAGTGGCATTAACACCCAATTTCATATAGCTCCATTAGTTTCATATGAACATATGAGTCCATACATGTTGTGTAGTTGAGTTTTAATTAGTAAAGTGGGCATGACTCGCTCTCGTTGTCTCGAGAGATCGCGTGTTACTTCTAACGGTCTACTGCAAATTCATGCGTTACATAGATTACTACAAACGTTGAATGGTCAGCCGATTGTTTTCATAAATTCGTTTCTGAGGATGTGCAGGTTTCTTTACTTATCTCCAGATCGGGAAACGAAAGTGTATCGCCACGCATGCAAACTGTAAACAAAAACATTCCAAGAGATATTTTCCACTGCGTGAGCATGACAAAATTTATTAGTTTCATTTCATATGCGAGTCTGTCTTTATTTGATTAACATATACTTAAGCATAAGTATACTGTTTTGCATTCACTCAGATCTTCAAATCTTTAAGAATTTTCTATGTATACCTGGTCATTCCGCGTATCCAAAACATTAAGAATGTGTTCTTTACGTCTGGAGTCGATGTCATTTGAGGGACGAACAAGGACGTTGAATATAATCGTCGCATTTTATAAATGTCCGTTTGGATGTACTTCAAATAACCGAAGTTGTGGTCGGAGTTTGCTTTAAAATTACATGTAGGTACGGATTTAATGTTTGTTTATATTGGGCACCTGTATACTCGCCACCTGCCGGAGCTACGGAAGTAGGGTATTGGCGGTAAAAATAGTTAGCTCATTAGCCTAAATTTGCTCCGTACTCGCTCCCCGAAGTATATAGTTTACTGTTTTTAATCGAAGAATTTCCTGTAGCATGATTCATTTTGATAAAACAAGAGTTCTTTTCTATTGGGTCTAAATGAAAAGTATTTTGAGCAAATGAATAGCCATAGTGTTTAACAATGCATTGTATCTTTTCTTGCTTCATCGGTCTCCCAAGTCTCAGGAAACATTTCGAGGGTGAATTTTCGCTTAAGAATGAATACCTTCATGTTACTACGATACCACCGACCGCATTTTAGACCGCATTACGCATAGCTATCTGATATGCACCTTGTCCTTGACTACTCAGTCCCAATTAGGTTACCATTCATTTTGGTCAGATAGTCGACCTGAATGTGTTTAATGATATGAACCATTTCACTGCCTCTCAACTTTCATATCATCTTAACGAATCAATCTAATATCTTCAGCGGGCGGAGGTCGCAAGTCGTCCGAGGCGGAAGAGACCCCGCGGCGGAGTGGATCGCGGGCGTCGAGCGTGTCCGACGAGGGGGGCTTCAACGAGCCCTCGCCCGAGGTGGTGGCGCGGCTGCGGCCGGCGGAGTACCGCGAGCCGCCGCCGCCCGCGCCGCCGCTCTCCACCGACATACGAGACGCGGAGCGGGCGCGCTCGGATCCTGACACACTCTCCGTACTGCAGCAGGTATTGGTTTATTCTTCGGTTTCTTTGATAAAGGGCAATCAGTGCCCGTAGTTGTGTGTAGTGAAAGCGAGAGTTCAATCTCTTTCCGCTCAATTGACTTGACATAATGGCTTCCCTTCACTAGCATCAATTAGCACAAGTATTAATACGTCTCTATGATAGCAGCATTACAAGGTCATAGTGTAAACCCTTAAACCCTGTTTTCTAGGACTCCGGCGTGGTAGTGAGCGAGGCGAGCCAGGGCTCCATAGAGGTGCTCGACAAGTCGACCACCAGCCAATGGAGCGTGTCGGAGGGGGAGAAC